>BIMT01000110.1:0-47196 GCA_005406065.1 Metschnikowia sp. JCM 33374
CGCCATCATTGTCTCAAGGAACGTATGTGCATGTTTAATCTGGGACCAAGTGCTCTTTGGAGAAGGTTTTATCTGGCTGAATGAATCCACAATGACGGATAGTTCGTTTTGCAATCCTTTGGAAGATTTCCGAAACGATTCATACAAAAAGGTGTCTTCGTTAACGTACGATTTCAATTTTTTCACAAACTTTTCCAAGCGGTCCTCTGCTCGCCAAAGCTGAGGTCCCATGGGAACCCTCCATCGTTTCTTTAATAGTTTACCATGCTGGTTATTAGGGTGAGTACCAGGGAAATTCTTTCTCGTGTAATTGAATAGCCCCTTATGAGTATAGCGATGTTCTCTAAACTCTTTGAAAGAGCTCCTTCTGGACATACAAGACGGGATAGCGAACCGTCTCACTGGCACATAAGCAAATAACATGGCCAAAAAGAAGAAGTACTGGAAAAATTGCATAATTTGTTTCCTTCAAGGCCATTTGGCTAAGTATTGACGTTAGAAGGATAAGTAGACACCACGCCTGGAAAAACCAATGTTGGACCATATCCGTAAAATGGACACGTTTGATTTTAGGAATTCGGAACATGAAACGGGTCTTGTTTTAGCCTATGCTATAATTTTGAAAACATCTGCTCCTTTAAGTTTTAAGAGAAATACTTGGAATAGCATTAAGTAGGATTATTAGTGATGGCTGACGTTGTTCTATCATAGAAAAAGAACATGGCCGGGCACTTAAAACCTGGCAAGGATGAATTTCTTCCAAGATGACAGTACAGCAGTTTAGCCTGTGGAAAACTCCATTTCTCTAGTTCATATTTATCTTATTTTAATAGCTGTGGGATTTCGCGCAGGAGTGTTGTGTGGTTGATTCGCAGTCAAACGTATTTTGACAGAATGTTTTTTATTTTATTTTTTAAACCAATCAGCAGTCATTCACTTCTGTGGCTATGGTAACAAACCCTGAAAGGGGCATGAATCTTGAGTCAATGAATTCGCAAATACTCTCCTCCAATAATAACTGAGATATGCACCAGTAATACAAAACATACCAAGTGAGAAACCATTGATGTCCTTAATTTGATAAATCCACTTCTCTTGTTCCAGTACTAATGTTTTGTGTAGTGAATATGCAGAAGCAGCACATTCATTTTATGCAAACAGCGTTTGTAAATAGGATATAGTTTCCAGCCAAAGTAAAGAGAAAGCTAGCGCTTTATGGTATCCAAATAGACATTGGATGAATATCTTTGCTCACCAACTACCATTCTTTGCAATCTAGAGTACGCTCTAAATACGATATGAACTTCCCTTGGAAACATAAACCTACGATTCTGTTCTATCAAAACTAAAACCATCAATATAATCAGAGATATGTATACACGTTCCTCAATATAAACTTTAGAATCCCACCATACTAAATGTTTAGAACATACACGTATGACACTATCCAATTTCGAGATAAAGGCTATTTTGACATTTTCAAAAAGATGGAACCCCACTAAAATAATAAAGGTTTGCACATTCACTACTTCTCAAATATAGAAAGCCAATTCCAAAAGCGTTTTTTCGGCCTGTCTCTTCTGAGACATAAACACCAGGTGCATTCCGAATGTCATATTTGTGCGAGCGACTTCAATGCTTAAGTTGCTGATAAATTCCGTAAACAGGGTTATTTTTTTCTGGTAGTCCTTGATTGAAGAATCTGGGCTACCTTGCGAGTTTCTCAATTCCAATAGCCGTATATTGAGGTCAATAATTCCCCACACCAATTCGTGACCAGGCAACGTAATAGATTCATAGAATTTCAAAGGGTCAATGGATGTGCTCATTTTCTCAAACATTTCTTTGGCAAAGTTTAATCGAGAAATAATGGCATATGTTTGAGGTCCGAATCGCGTCACGATGATCGAGATATCTTCAAGACGTCTTCCGAGCTCCGCACCCTTGGACTCAAAAGCTCGAACATGGAATGTAGTCTCATACATGTAAGTTTTTAATCGTTTCACAAAATCGTCCAAAACTTGGTTGGTTTCCTGGATCTGGTGGTCCAAGAATCTGTCTTTGACATCACTTTCTTTGATGCAGAAGACATCTCCAGACAGTGTTTGCAACCTTCTTTCTTGACCAGTACACTCAAGCCGGGTTCCCACAAATACTTCTTCGTTGTACTCCATGGGGTGAGGACCCTTGGCAATCACCAAAGAGAGTCCTAGACTGAGTATCTTGAACACCAAAGTTTTGTGCATCCTGAATCGTGGACACTCGGGCAATGTATGAAATATTGATAAAAATGTGGTTCTTGGGGGCATGCAAGAAAACCTAAATACCATTCCTTGAAATTCATTTAAAGGTTAAGCTCTTTTGCAAGCTTGGTGAAATTTTCTGCGGTAATTTTGGGGACTGTGAGAGACCATGAACAGTCTAAGCCCGAAAGCATGACCCACATCAATGGATTAAGTGTTACAAGAAAAATAGAGGCGCAGAAAAACCATGTTGATTTGGAATAATATTTCCTTTTGAGAGCTCGGAAATATGGTGCCCCTTTGTTGAGTCCTTTTTTTCTGTCGTTTTCAAAATTTTACCAATCGAAGTATTGCCCATACTGACCAGGCCCTTCTTGTATTTTACTAAATCTTATAAGGGAGGACAGTGTGGGGGCTCTCAAAATAATAGAAAGTCCTGGAAAAGGAGGGGTTTCGGTAGGATTTTGTTTTCATGTAGTGGTAATGGTAGCAGCAACCTGGAAACTTTGAGTTTCTGAGCGACCTGCGGCATGGCCGACTGAGCCATCCAACAGTAACATCACGGAAGAATATACTACATTTTGCGTGGACAAACGTTTTCAGCAATTGATTAGCATTCATGCTGTATTTCAAAAGGCTATTGATAAAGATCTTCGTGTGGCGCATTTCTTTGGTAGTGTGTTCACTACTGGTCTACTTTTGGTGAAATCTCAGGAAATGAAAAGGGTATTTTGTACTTAAATGTCAGAGATAGGTGAAAGCTTAGGTTTTGAAAAGTTTCCCGCTAGAACAATAATGTATAAAAGACCATCTCTGCTTTATATTTTTACTGTTATACAATTTATGAATAATGCTATATTCAAGGAAATATTCATGGCTGGATATATTTGGGGCTGAGCCTGTGTCACACATGTTCTAGTCTCCTTAAGAGTCCTCAGAAATAAGTGCAGTGAATACGATTCTTACAAGTACCCTTTGACGTGAGCTGTCCGCTATTTTTCACGTTGTTTTCTTTCAAATATCATTATATCACAGAAACCATCTTTGAAGAAGGCTAAAAAAGACTCAAAATGAATCAACATTCTGAACCACTCATATTGCATTGTATTGTTTCCTCTGATATAAGCTATCTGATGACTTAGGATTTCTCTCATTCTTCTTTATTATTAGTATTATTATTTGTACTGGGATGTTGCCATTCCGCTATTGTCCTCGGTATTTCTGCCTTTATAAATTCTCACCTAGTTTTCCTCGGCTGATACGATTACATCATGAAAGCAGGGGCCGTTTCGAGAAATATACCTACTGAAAATAGTGAATTGCATACAAGTACAATCCAAGAATTCACCAACACGAGAGTATTTACCCTGCTCGCAAAGTTATCCCACGTATGATACAATTTTTAAGGCTTAAAGTTGAAACAAAAAGTATATTCTGCAAACGTACATAATCACCTTTGCAGTTGGCGGTCCATAAGATAGAGGTGTGTCTTTGCTAATCTGAGCTCACTTTCAAATTTTCCAATCACTCTCAGAGGCACATTGTACAAGTCCTGAAATAAAGTTTCCCAATATTTCAACGTTCTCTGGCTCCTGGCAAGATCAAACGCGAACAGTTTCCTCTCTGTATTGAGAACCCCGAAACTATCATAAAGAGAAAAACACCAGATATTGAGGTGGATCAACTTACTTACCAAAAAGTCACCAGAAGTATTCCTTTCAAATCCCTTTAAGGTTTCCAGGGCTTTCAACATTGCATGGAACAATCTTTTGGCAAAGATAAATTGGTGGGCCCTTCTCCGAGACGGGTATGTTTGATTCATCCAGTCGTCAATCCGGATAAGGGTCTGTTCAAGGGTTTCGGTTTGGGCTTCGAATTTTTGACAATCCAAGCCAGTCAGTGTGACAAACGACTGTAAGCGATTGACGAATTGGGTTAAGATGGTGTTGTCCTCATTTGACTTGGTTTAAGGGTAGTTTTTTTGTCCAAATCATCTTCAAAATCGGAGTATACATCAGCCAGAGGGATCTTTTCAGCAATTGGTGACAACTGAAGTTCCCTATTAACGCTTTCTTGACTGTTGTTGAGAAAGGTACGGGTATGAATGTTGGATTCAGATATGGAAATAATTGGAAACGACATGGCAACTTTGGAGAACATCATTGTTGAAATCAAGAGGGTAGCGACTATCATCTTGAAAGGAATAGTACTTTGGTATTAATTCTCAAATAATGTTGCGAAACCCATCATCTTTATATGATTATTCAACAAAGCAGTATGTGGTATAAAGTACTTTATCGGGGGCTTTGAATTTCAATGATTGACTAGTGATGGTGCTTCTTGTCCATAGCCTAAGCTTAGTGCTTTTCCAGGAAAGTCAATCATACAAAATTCAATTTCCAGTCATGCCAAGGATTAAATTTCATACCCAAGGCGGAGATCAACCTGAGTGAGAGGCCATGCTAGGTCATTTTTGCAGCCTTGGTCCTTTTTTAATTCTGTGGAATATAAGCCCAGAATCTCGGGGTACAACACCAACAAGGGGCTTTTTATGTGTGGTGATCTTCAAGAATGATGAACATGGCCGCAGTTAATCATGATTCTGGAAATTCCACTTTGAATACTAGTGCTCTTTAGTGCGGAGATAACGTAAATATTGGGGAACAATAAGGGATGGGTGGCTTTTAATACCACTAGGAATGACAAAATTCGCAGGCATTAGGGTCATTCTTTTTAAGTTATGAATCTTCTGTAATTGTTAAATATCACCTGCCTTCAACAAAGGCTTGGTAAGATCAGGAAATCGAATGGAATATTCACACTGCAGATATCCTGAATACTCAATAAAGGAACATCGTACACCGGTAAAGGAAAATGTCTACCTCTAAAAAATGTAACGTATCTTATTTTGTAAAGGTACCCACTAGTAGGCTGTACCAAAAGTACATATTGATATGTCTATTAGACCAAATAGCGTAAAAACATTTTCTCTTATTTTCATAGAAAGCCTCTAGTAGAGACTCCTGAGGCTCACAACAGAAGAGCCCATACCGGTGGTCAATTTCCCCACGCTACAAGAAAAAGCATAGATTTTACCACACAAGCACTAAAGAATATAAATCTCTTAAAAATTTTAAAAAGTCTAAATCTCTTAAAAAGTCTAAATCTCTTAAAAAGTATAAACTTCTTTAAAAAGTAAAAATCTATAAAACTCGTCTTCTCGGGAAAATGGACACGCGCGTTCTTCCTAGACGCACACCCTTGTTGCAGAGATCAATATAATTATCCAATCCAATATATACTCTGTACTTGTATACGCAAAACGTGTTCCACCAAAAAAAGGCCGGGATATATTCCATACAAAAATACAAAAGTACCGAAACAGGTGTTTTTCTCTTTTGATCACGTGGTCAAATCATTGCTGTGCGCTTACACCTCTGTTCTCCAAATCAACTCCACCCACACAACATTTATCCGCACCAGCCCGGCCGGAAAAATATTGTTCCTTCCCCACATTTTTTGAGATCAATTAGTGAGAAAATTCAACAAAGCAAATTATATTTAATGAAGCCAAATACGCTTTCTCTTCTTCTGTATTTTTGAATTGCCACATCCGAATCCCGGAAACCCCACTGTTATAAACCCCTAAAGTAGACACTGGCCTTCTTCCGAAACTGCAACCTTAGTGCACGCACGCAGACTTTTTGCAACCTCTTTAACTAGCAGCAGGTCAATACACCACCACGCAGCCATGTCCTTGAAAGCCCCAGATTTTCAGGTCATCAGATCAAGAACTTCTCATATAAGCTTTTCGGTTCCAAAATCTCAAACTCAAAGTCGCCCCTCTTTCAGAACTTTATCCTCAACAAAAACGGTCTCCATGGCCACACTTACGAGCTTCTACAATCGACAGATGTCGACAAGTTTGTGGAATGGATCTCTTCAAATCAAAAAAGAGGTGCACTGGCCGAGGCCGACCTCGTGTTCAACGGTGCGGCGGTAACTTTGCCACATAAAGTCATCATGACACAACACGTGGATATTATCGATGTCAATGCCAAAGCAGTCGGTGCCATCAACACCATATACGTCCGCTTTGATAATTCGGGAACGCCCTTGAATATCGGTACCAACACGGACACTCTTGGGATTCGTGACTCATTTTTGTATAACCACAAGCTTGCGGTGGAGTCCAGCAAACAGGCAGGAAAGCCAGGGTTGGTGTATGGTGGTGGAGGTGCCAGCCGGGCCGCCATTTATGCTCTTCACACCTTTTTAGGATGCTCTAAAGTGTATGTAGTCAACCGCTTCGTCCATGAGATTGAACTACTCGCGATTACGATGAAGGAAAATGGGTTTACTGGGGAAATTTTGCCAGTTACCACGCCAAAAGACGCTGAGGGGTTGGAGAAGCCCCAATTGGCGGTATTGTGCGTTCCAGACTTCGAACCAGTCACTTCTGAGGAGAGAAATGCTCGTGCAACTCTTGAGGTTTTCATTCAATCGCCAGAGAAGGGAATTGTCATTGAAATGTGCTATTATCCTAAGTCTGTGACCCGGCTTTTTACCGAATTTGAGAAAGCACAGTGGAAAGTCATCAGCGGCATCGAGCCCATGATTTATCAGGGTATAGCGCAGCAGGTTTTATGGACGGGTTATTCTGTTGAGGAAATGCCCGTCAAGGAAGCCATCCGCCATGTTTATGAAAGTCTTGAATGAGGCACCTCCGTGAAAAGGTGTGTACACCTGACCAAAGATGGAAGATGTCATCTTTTTAAGGATGTTGGGGTGCTTTGGTGAATTGAACTTTGTCAAAGTCAAAATATATGATGCTTGCAAGTTTTGGAGTAATAAAGATAAACGATTGCCTTTTCTTGTATGATGTTAATACAAAAAATGACTAGATGTTTGTTTCGATCTTATTAGTTTATAGTTTGGGGCTGTTTTCGTTTAGGTCGGTGGGTTTATCTCTGAAATTTTAAAAGCCGAGTGATTTTCTTCGAAATAGCATCCCCGAAACATCAGTTAATTCTCAGTACCAAAACGCGATTCTGGACTTCCTTAAGCTAAAACTTCGTAGAATAAATTTGCTGTGCCATAAACGGGGATGCGAAAAAGAGAACTTTGAACAAACACCGTAGACCGAAATACTTCTGCCAATTTCGGGATTTTTGACAATCCAAGAGATGTAACATGGCTATTAATACGTAGTGAAAATATATGATCCAGTGCTGAGTATATAATTACACTTCCCCCACCGAAACCGAAAAAAAAAAGATCAATTTTCACATTTTTACCTCTGTTTAAACTAAAAAACTTCATAAAACATCCCCATCTCGTCTAGGCCTATTGAATTGCTAGCCTTATCTTCTTCCTTAGCACACAATCGAGTCTTGGGTGATGCGCGTTTCCCGAAATCCAACTCAATAACCCCGAAAAGTAAGGAAACGGCCAAGGCACACTTCACTGAAGTACATGGAAGATATTCGTCCAGCCAGACTTCAAAAAAGCAGCCTTCGCAAAAACTAAAGAGTGAAGGTAACGTGACGCGCCATTCCTCTCGAAACATGGAGCCAGGCTTTATAAGGCAAAGCAATAACAGAGGTATACCATAAGTGGGGTTTCGACAAAAGACATTGCTTCTGGGCCGGATGTCTATTTCGATACCCGTCCAGCCATACTACTTAACAGGTTCAAATAGCAGGAAAAGAAGTATTGGGGTTCTGAAAAGTCCCTCGATGTGGCAATAAGAATACGAGAGTCGCATTCTCCCACTGAATTTCAGTGACTCAGTCTGAACCATGCAAAAGAATGAAAATACATTGCTTCAGTTTCAGCCCACACTTCTCCACAATAGAAGAAGTGAAAAACACATCAACAAATGAGGCTTAAATAACGCCAGCTACTTAAAAAAAAACACCATATTCAAAAATTCATTGAAACAACTTGCGGTTTTATCAACCATGTACCTGGTGAAAGTGTAGAAATGCACCGCCCCACGAAGTGAGGACCGCACATTATGGCGTGTTGGTTCCCCCTTATGCTCTTCCAAACCCGAATAATTGGATACGCTTTCACCTAAAACAGGAGTTTTCAAAAACGAAAACCCCCCTTTTCGTATTACGGAAAAAAATTCAAAAGTCAAAAACTACGTGACATTGGGAAAGAAGACTTTTGGGACAAAGAAGACAATACGAACTGTCCCATTAATAAGTGTTGAACTTTGTGAGACAGAGGTTTAGATTGTAACCTTTAGGCAATACAAATATAGTGTTTTTTGGGAAGGTGGTTCAATTATCGCTGATAATAACCTATTCCACCTGGATGCAACCACTGATTAATATAAAATTGATCTCAACAGTTGGTCGTAATCGCCAAAAAAAAATTGCAGTTGTTTAGGTTGTAACCAATTCAGTTTCATTGAGGTAGGTTGCCCATTGTTTATTTTTTGTTCTTGTTCTTTCTCTTAATCTTCCCAGGATAAAAAAGATTGAACAAAATTAAACAGCCCCGGTTCTGAGAAATTTCCCAGCACCAACGCTTTTCCTTTTTTTTTCTTCTTTCTTGTTCTTCAATCTTATGATTAGAAAGTCCGTCTCGCGCTTCACACCTTCCCGAACCATGTCTACGCTCCAAAAATTGCCCAAACTATGCTCGTTCGTCGAGGCTCAGGAACCCGACAACCAGATCCAGACCAAGGAGGTGGCCCGGGAAAATGTCCATGATGTCATTAGAACGCCGCGTGTGCTCCAGAGCGGATCCTTTTCATGGTCAGTACCCGAACCACGCAAAAAGTACGTGTACTTGCTGTCTTCGCCACAAGCATTGGCAGACTTGGGGCTTGCTCCGGCAGAAGACAAGTCTCCTGAGTTTCAGCAAATTGTCAGCGGCGAAATTTACCAGAAAAACTTTGAAGACCTCGGTTTGCCATTTCCTTATGCCCAGGCATATGCCGGGTGGCAATTTGGCCAGTTTGCCGGCCAATTGGGCGACGGTAGAGTCCACAATCTATTTGAGGTGGTGAAGCCGGCCCCCGCATCCGAGCCGACCCCGGACGCCAAGTCGGCGCCTAAATCCCTGCCCACATTCGATAATAATCGCAGGACGTATGAAATCCAGTTGAAGGGGTCGGGCATGACGCCGTACTCGCGTTTTGCCGACGGCAAGGCCGTGGTGCGCTCTTCTATCCGTGAGTACATCATTTCAGAGCATTTGAACGCCATTGGAATCCCTTCCACGCGTGCACTTGCGTTAACATATCTTCCGCAAACATATGCCCAGCGTCATGGCGCCGAAAAGTGTGCAATAGTGGCTCGGTTTGCCGAGCTGTGGATCCGTCTTGGATCGTTCGACTTACATCGCTGGCGTCATGATGTGCTGGACGTGCGCCGCCTCTCGCAGTATGTGATTGACGAACTTTTCACCCTCGACAACGGCGCGACGAAGTTCCCTTTTTTTCTGGACATGTTGAGCTCTCGTGATGACTTCTTCGAAGCCTCTGGCAACTCCGTGGGTGCGTTGACAGACTTCGATAAGATGTACTATGAAATCATTGTCCGGAATGCCACTACCACGGCCATGTGGCAGTCTTATGGATTCCTCAATGGCGTGCTTAACACCGATAACACGTCTGTGCTAGGACTCTCGATGGACTTTGGACCTTTTGCCATCATGGACAAGCTCGACCGGAAGTTTACGCCGAACTCCGAAGATCACATGCTCAG
Organism: Metschnikowia sp. JCM 33374; assembly: GCA_005406065.1. Taxonomy (NCBI): domain Eukaryota; kingdom Fungi; phylum Ascomycota; class Pichiomycetes; order Serinales; family Metschnikowiaceae; genus Metschnikowia; species Metschnikowia sp. JCM 33374. The sequence continues at coordinate 9,968 of BIMT01000110.1, forward strand.
GTACAGCTACGCCAATACGCCTACGGCCATCTGGTGGAACTTGACCAGACTCGGTGAAGATATTGCCCATCTTATAGGCGCGGGCGAAAAGTTGATCAATGACGACAGGTTGATGCGTGGTGCGTACGGCAAGGAGGACGAGGAGAGGCTTGTCAAGCGTGCGATGAAGGTAATCGAGATTGGTGGCGAGATCTATCAATACGCCTTCACCAAGAAATATGTTGAGACGCTTTTCAAGAGACTCGGATTATCTGAGAAATTGATCACGACCAATAACCCCGACTTGCAGAACGATGAATTGATTTCTCCCTTGATTGATATGCTTGAGAAGGTGCAATGCGACTATAATAAGTTCTTCATTACATTGCAGAACTCCGATGTTACCGGTGCCGATTTCGATGCAGATAAATTTGCTCGCAATATCCTCGTCAAAGCTTCTGAGGAGAAGTCCGACAATATCGATGAAGAATTGGTGAAGACTATTACAGAGTGGATTGGCATATACAGGCAATATGCTATTAAAGCCGGCGTCGATAAAAACTTGAGCACAAGCGCCAATCCACAGTTCCTCCCCCGGAGCTGGATCTTGAACGAAGTCATCCAGAAACCTGAAGAAAGCGAAGGTCAAGATTTGGCGTATCTCCACAAGCTTGAGAAGATGGCTTTTAACCCGTACGATCCTTCTTTGTGGGGAGACGACCTCAAGGAAGTCGAGAAAAAGTGGGTTTTGCAAGGCGATATGGGCGATGACTATTCCATGTTGCAATGTAGTTGTTCTTCCTAGACGCCTGAGTATATTTGTTATCTTCTTCTGTCTTCTGGAATGAATCCATTCTTTGACCAATTGTATGTTACTTTTGGCATAGTGACAACCGACCAGATTACTCCATGAAAATCCTAAATCGGGCGTTCAACCATAATGGAGTTATTTAATTTGACATAACAAAATCGAAAGTTTTACCTCTTCATTGGGCTTTATGGAAGATTACATATACTATACTAAAACATTCAGTCTTCTACATATGGTTAACTCTTAATTGAAACTTTTTATTGAACAATTTAAAATCCTTGCTTTCGCAACTTACTGAGAACGGCTCAGAATACCGTCAGCGTAGCCTCTTTCGAATGCCTCCTTGGCCTTGGCTTGTCCCTTAGAGTCCAACTTGGAAATCTGCTCATCCAAAGCATGGTCACCTGTGGTGAAGCCACCCAAGATACCAGAGCGTGGTTTTGAGTCAGAATGCCCGGAATTGGAGCCATGGGAATCGGCGTGGTAAGAGCCTGAGCCGTATGAGTCACTGGAGTGCTTGGCATCTTTGGATTCCTTGGCGTCCTTGGAGTCATTGGAGTCATTGGAGTCATTGGAGTCATTGAAGACATGTGAATGCTTGGATGTCTTTGAATCTTTTCCAGACTCTTTCGCAAAGTCCAGACCGGATTCCTTACCATGAGAAGAAGTATCCTTAGAGTTTCCCGAAGACTTGGTATCTTTACTCAATCCCGAGGCACCAAACTCTTTGCCATAATTGGAAGCTTCCTTGCCGTATCCAGTGTCCTTAGAGTAAGCAGAGTCTTTGTTGTAGCCCGTGTCTTTTGGATATCCAGTCGAACCAGTGTCCTTTTCGTATCCTGGGGTGTCGACTCCCTTTGCATGACTAGAAATGTTGGTGTCCTTACCTTGGCCAGATACTTTAGTGTCTTTGCCGTAGCCAGAGGCGCCGTATGAGGCATTGGTATCGTTGTTGTAACCTGGTGCACTAGCATCTTTGGTGTAGCCTGGTGCTTTTTCGTCTCCATACCCAGATGAGCCGTATTGCGAAGAATCGTGACTTGGACTGTAAGCCGGAGCTTTGGTTTCCTTACCTGATGGCGAGGCCAAACCTGAATTGTCCTTTCCAGAAGATCCGTAATTGGACTCTCCGTGCTTCTTCTCGTAAGCAGTGCCCGCGGCAGCACCAGTCACACCAGCAGTACCAGCTGCGGCGACACCATAAGCGCCGGAGTTGTGGCCAGAGCCAGAGTCTTGGCCGTACCCAGTTTGGCCAGAAGCGGAATGCTGGCCTTTGTCGGAGGTTTTGGGGAGATCTTGCGTGCCAAAACCAGTGGACTCGCCGTAGACGTCCTTTCCAGGAGAGGTGACTTTTTCGTAGGCGTCCTTTCCGGAGGAGGATGCTTTATCGTAGGAATCCTTTCCAAAGGAGGTCGCTTTGATCATAGGAATCCTTTCCGAAAGAGGTCGCTTTTTCGTAGGCGTCTTTTCCGGAGGAGGTCGCTTTTTCGTGGGCGTCTTTTCCAGTGGAGGAAACCTTTCCATACGCATCCTTTCCGGAAGAAGAGGCGCTGTCATAAGTATCCTTTCCAAAAGAGGACACGTTTCCATAAGTGTCCTTCCCGAAAGAGGAAACTTTTCCATATGCGTCCTTTCCAGAAGCAGACGTGTTTTCATAAGCATCCTTTCCAGAAGAAGAAACGTTCCCGTAAGTGTCCTTTCCAGAAGAAGAAATGTTCCCGTAAGTGTCCTTTCCAGAAGTGGCCTTCTCGTGATTGTCCTTTCCAGAAGAAACATTCCCGTAAGTGTCCTTTCCGGAAGACGAAATGTCTCCATGAGTGTCCTTTCCAGATTGGCCAGCAGAAGACTTCTCTGTCTTGTCGGTCTTGCTGCCACCAAAGAGCTTCGTGCCTACGCCGGAGTCAGTACCCGATAAGTTTTCTCTTCCCAACAACTTACCCGCCTTCTTATCGTACTCGTCACCGTACTTGGCAGCGTTCTCCTTGTGAAGTTACCCTTGTTGTAGTTATCGGAGATTTCCCCAGACACGTTTTCCTTGCCAATGGCCTTGCCTCCAGCCTTGTCGGCATCATTGAGATGCTTGTCGCCCGAAAGTTTAGCGTGAATTTTATCAGCAAGTCCCATTGTATTTCTTGTTAGTTAAGGGTTCCAATTGCTGTCAATTTTATCAATTTTATCAATTAATTGAGGTTAGCGTTTTGCAGAGTGGTTATTCAATACAAGGTATAACGTATAACCAGTTTCGAAGTATGCTGAAACAAAAAAATTTTCGTCAATTGCCTGAGGAACACCCAGGGTTTATATAACATCTTGATTTTTCGTTGTTTTTTTTCCGCCACAGCAACTGTTGGGTGCAAATGTTGAGACGTGCTCCAGTTTTGCCGAAGCCGACACCCGGCCTCCCCACGCGTTCCCTCCAAAAAGCTTGCTAACCTCGATCTCATGCATTGGCCATGCACTTTGACGTAGAACCAGGGAATTGCTGTGGCTGTGTGCAGTCCGCTCGGTCACCCGGTAGCTTGAAATAGAAAAGTGTGGAGAAATGTGCGTGTGCGCGTGGAACAGGGGCAGTGGCCGGAGCAAGCAATGGTTCATATTGACGCAGCACCCGAACCAACGGAATGTAATTGGCCCACGAGGAGATCACGCTTAAGGGCTCAGAGGGCGTAGAATTTTGGGAATGTCGAAATCCCGGCATGGCTAAGAATTGCTGGAGCTAAGAATTGCTGGAGCTTCTAAACTGTGGAGCTTCTAAACTGTGGATTTTGGAGATTTTGATTTTATTATTGTACGGTGGAGCCGTCTCTCGGTCATTTATCTATCTACAGCAATCATAGTAGGGAGCAGTTTGCTCGGAAGTGACTTGAACATTAATTACGGGAAATAAAAACAATCTGAAGAGAAAAAGAAAAATATATCCATTTTGAAAAGTCGTCATTTCTCCTCGCCAGTCACTTTAATTTATACACTAGGAAGGCTTTAGGTGGAAACTACAGGAAAAAGAACGAGCATACAGTCACCACCGAGATAAAACAGCAGGAAGAACTAAAAGATACCCAAAAAGAAAATACATAAAACATGACTGAAGTGGAAGTAGCCTGAAAGAAATTCACATTTGCCAATTTGAAATATGTAATTGGAATATCCACGGTGGGACAGCTCCTTTCAAAGACCCCTATAGTTCAACCGGGCCGTTTATGGGAGTGTATAGTTCACCAAATACATGTACCGCTAGTCAGATGGCTGGACCAATGGGTGGGTACGAGTCGACATGGATTTTATCCTGGGGGATCAAAAAATGCCTTCAAAACCAGTAAGTATAATGGCACATATTCAGAAATTAAAATACAAAAAGCGACTTTGCAAAGCCTGCCACTTCGTCTCTTGCTAGTCACTTCAAGAGGTCTTCTAACATATGCCCCCACGCACTGTGGCTGTGGCCATCATCCCATAATATCTATCCATTTACTATACAGAACCCTAATCCAAAAGCTTGACGTAGTTCGACGGACAAATGCCCACCTGGCCGTTTGATTTACGTGCCTGCCACCATTTGCCATCAATGTCGTCAACATCCAATATCTCGTCCTTGATGAAGGAGATCTCATTGGTATCCTCCGGATTGGCGTCGTAGCTATATAATGCACGGGCTTTATACCTGAATGCGGTCGCGGGCACGGCAAAGTTATCTGGCGTGGTAACACCGTTGCCGGTATTGTAGACGGTGGTTCTTGCACTGGCCGGGTTCAAGTTGGAGTTGGAGAAGTTTTCCAAGCCATTTAGATGTGAGGACGCCATGTACGCCGACTTATTGTTGTTGATATTCGTCATCTGCGAATGACGGGACACGCTGGAGGGGAACGCGTGAGAACCTGACCGTGGCATGGCAAATTCCGCCCCAATATCATTGGTCTTGTTGGCCGGCACGGGGAGCTGCCCGTGTGGGTACGGAGTGCTCTTCACTGCAAAAGAGTCAATAAACTGGTTGCTGGGCGATTCTGGGTGTCCTCCAAAGTACAACACCCATATGATATTCAAGATCAGGAGCAAGATACATCCTGCAGCACAGCAGAGATTGCCTGGCGAGTTCAGCTTGTACACGAGGGTGTTTGTGGAGTTTGTCGTGTACACGGTGGCAATCGACAAGAGCCCCACAAGCGTGAATTTATACAACTCGATGTTGTTGTTGAGGTAGAGAAAGAAAATCAAAAGGATCAAGAGCATCTCATACACGAGACCCCACCATGTGAACCGAAGGTACGGGTCAGGGTGACTGGCGCCTGCCCCGGCTATTGCAATCACCCAGGCAATGATACCGAACGATACTGTCGTTATGGCAAACGGGTCGCCCAAAAAGTTGGAAATCCGGATGGCCATTTGTCGAGTGGTGGCTGTGTTTCTGTGCGATGAGGGGAGTTTAGTTTTCGTTCAATTTCCTAGGAATAAAAGAAGGAAATGAGGTTGACGAAAAGAGAAGAGTGTTGGGCGGAGTTTTGTTTCTTTTGGTTGGGTATCAAACGACACTTTTCGACGCCTTTTCTGTTGGTGTAAATGTGCCGGTTTAGATGTGCCGGTTTAAATGTGCCGGTTTAGATGTGACACCTAAAGGAAGGAAGATGCAATAAAACCCGTGTTCCTGGGATCCACTATTGTGATGATAAAATGAAAGACAGGCAACCGGCGGTGCGTTCACTCTGAAACGGGAACTTTTTTCTTTGATAAAGCTTCGATAGGGGCGAACGGGAAATTATGATGAATATTCCCGAACACTCGAGGCGAAAATTATTCTGGGGAAGTCGGGGGGTTCGAATATACTGATTTCGGGAGAATTTTTCGCTTTGAAAAGGTGGTTTATGGTCTTTTTTTTCCTGCGTTGGGTTTTTTTTTTTCTTGTGTGGAGATGGACTACCGAAAATATATCACGTATTGGTTGTGTCTATTTGGTTTGAAGGACGGACTGTTTTCGTTCCGGATCAAAAAAATAATAAAAAAGACACCGTCGCGCGTGTTGCCTGCAGGACGCCGTTGTTTTTTTCGGTGTTTGAGGTCTAGACCTGAAACGCGACCAGTTTGGGACCGAGGCTGTCACGCGGAAAACATTAGGAGACTTTTTCTTTGTTTTTGGAGGGTCTTTGTCTTGTTCTTGGCGGGTGTTTTCGGGACTTTGATTTTTCTGGGGTTCAACCTTCCAGAAAACGCTTGAGCCATTGGTGTGTAAGTATTTCAGGAGAGTGTGAATTCAAAAAAAAAATTAAAAAAGAAATATAAAAAATATAAAAAACTTAAAAAAATCGGTCAGTACAGAATAAGTATAAGCCCACCACTCAAGGGGAAAGACAAGATGTTGGCAAGAAAGAAGGTGGATACAGTGATTGGCCAGTAAAACGGATATAGCATTCGACGGCCCCTGTTTATCTGGAAAGCCACGCGAAAAAAAAAAAAAATCTTTTTGCCATAGTTAAAAATGTGCTAATGGAACAAAACACCTCGAGTCAAGGGAGCTCCGCCCCCATTCCATGATGAGAAGTGATGGCGAAATTATGGGGCTAGGGGTTTTTGCTCAGTGAAGCCAACTTCAGAAACACCCTCGGTTGGTTGAGAAGCTCCAAAAAAGATTGAATTCGCGCATCACACCTTCTTGCGCTAATGGCCCGATTATGGTAAATTTGGAAGTTGGGGATCCATCTTGTGGAAGTAAAAAGTGCCAGGGATCCCCAAAAGGGGACTCTGTTCTGAAAAGGCGAGACTCGAATATCAAGCTCATACCGAGGCGGCAAGAACCCGGTGTGAAGTTTTAATAATACAAAAGACTTTTTTGTCATACTCCAAAGTCAAAGGTCTGTAAATGGAATCAAATTTACTGAAACCAAGCAGTGGCATTTCCTAATAATTAGAGACCTTTGCTTATATTCGTGAATCACCACTACATCGCGGTCGTGTCTTCTGGTATTATAATTGACATACATCCAAAGGCTACGGAGGGCCCGAAAACAAAATACCAGTCTCCAGCTTGAAGTTCAAAGTGAATTTTGTTGTGGCAGAAAATCAATAATATTTCCTGATTAACCATCCGACTTGGGAAATGCTTAGAACCTATTGGGGTCCTCATATGCGCCTCCCACTAATAATCGAAGCCCATTTATTAAAGTCTGAATTCTCTTCGGCCTGTGTGTTTTTCAGCATGATACTCGCCATCGGAGTGACTTTATAGGACAACCTCATGTTCACAGTGGTGAGTACTCGCAAATATAGGGGGCAACCAATGAGTATTAATCAAGCACTGAACCTAAATTCGTGGATTCACTCATAGATGTACTCCACAATGTGGCTCACTATGGGGTTTCCCTATTTTTCTGGAAAGGGGTTGGTTTGTTTTTTTTCCTTTGGCTGAGAATACTAACTCTAAGCCCAGAACATTATTTCTTCAAAAAGGCTGAAGAATAACACTAGCCTCCAAGGCCCCACAATTTGCTGAATTATTTTGTTTTCCCTTCATAAAAGGGTCGCCTTCACTGTATCAGGACTTCATTGGTATATCTTACACTCATATAAATGACCCTGGTAAACCAATTGTGTTTGAAACGTGGATTGAAACATCGCAGAACACATTCAACATAATCCCAACCCTGACCACCTGGCTCAAAGTTCTTCTACCCAACAGCAACCAATCTATCACATACAAACAAGAAGCAGACCAAATAAAAGATGTTTTGGTTTGAATTTTATTATTTATTGGTTAAATGTTGTGAAACTATTATACAGTCACTGAATGAATATAAAACATTCAAAAGGGAAAAGAAATGTTTTATGTTATGGATCTTCGCTATTGTCAATCTCCTTTAAGTAGATTCTCGTGTTGGAGCCATAACCGTCCTTTTCATATCCGTCCCTGGTCTTCATTTTAGGAAGTTTCAGGTGGTTGCTGCAATCCACGTCCTGATCAATCTTCACCGCCACATAAAACACGTCGCCTTCCTTTATGGGTCTTCTTTTGGTACTTGAAATAGTCGTCATTCCAGACCCGTGGATTGGTCCCTCGGTAGTCGAAACACTGACGTTTCCCTCCTTAAAATGAGGCATTTGACCACGATAAAACATGGCCAAGCTTCTTGCTTCATGGTATTGATCTGGAGTCTTGATGCATGACACTCGGCCAGTGTAACCCTCATACCAGTTTCCTGTGGCCACACCTTCTCGTGTGGAAGAAGGAGGAAATTCGTGTTTTTGCCAATCTGGAAGCCCTGGGCAGGTAGCATAACGTTTCAGAAACAAGTGGGATGTGGCTCCCGGACCTCGAGTCAAATAAGGTAGCCCATTGAACATCATGTGACGTCTTCCTTGTTCTGAAAGCAAATATAGCAGGGCATTACAGGCCGCCCCGGGACTTTTTCCATCCAGGTTGACAACATATAGTGGCGTTGGATGCAAGGCGGTGTTGCCTTTATTGGCGGCTTCCACCAAGAAATTTGTGTGCGGTGGGTCATACCTGACATTTGCCAGGTGTCTTAAGCAGTGGTAGTGATCGTCTGGATACAGCTGGAGACACACCTTGTTAAGTTTATGGTACGTCCAGCGTTTTGTAAACGGCTCAAAAGCCACTGTTTCGTATTGTAAAGCAGTCATTGAGTTCGGGTATAGTCTTTCTGGATCAAGCGTCGTCTCTGGAACATAATAAAACGCTCGAAAATTAGCGTCGATCACAGGCTGGCATTGCTGATTTCGGAAACGGTCCAGATGGCTCATCAAGTCCGAGGCTAGTGTGTTGTCTTTTTCAAGAAGACAAGAACAGTCCCTTCCAAGTGATGTTATTTCCTCGTAGTCCTTGGGCTCATTGATTTGTAGTTTGGTGTAAAGCATGGCCAAAGCAACAATGAGTTGGTCTTTGAATTCCACCATCTCCCTGAGGAACCCATTGGTACATAACCCATTGTAGTTTGGAAAAACAGAGTTTCGGTGGTGGATTCTTGTCATGGCCACAGCGAACCCGGGTGTTTTCATGAGGTCGGCATTTGATACAAGCACGTATGCAATTGCTTTCAAATCTTTTTTTTCTTCCAGGGCATACTTGGGAAAGTTTAGCGTGATCTCTTCAAATAAGGATGTGCTGCAATTATGTAGATATGAAATGAGCATTTCGTCCTGATTCTTAGTTGGTTGGTGTTTTAATGCTTCAGTGAGGTACGATAGTATGTTTCGAACTTTGAGCATTTGGGTGTATTGTTTTTCTCCAAAGATCTGGTCCAGAATGATTGTGTCGGCCGACTTTGTTTTAGAATTTCCAGCTATGTTCGATGGCGGTGTTTGGGATGCAACATGTTCCAACTTTCGGGTTACGGTATATTCCGGCTGCTGGGTTACATCGCCTGCTGTTGGTTGAAGATTTGGGTCTTGCTCACAATTCAAATTCTCGTCCTTAGAAACGCATTTGGAGGATTCTAGCGGTTCTTCGAGCCGTCTTATATAAAAGTTACTCAGCCAAAGAACCGACCCCCCTAACCCTATTTCTTGGTACCATGATTCAGTGTAGAAAACATCGCTCTCCTTCATCCAAGCAACCCAATCACTTCCAAGGTTATAAGTGGCAAGATGGCATTTGGACGTTTCATTAAACTCCATTTTACTAAGGCCAAGCTGTTTGATCTCGCTGGTCGATAGCATTCCAGCGGTTTGGGTAAACTCCCCCGGTGCTATGGGCGAGTCTGGGCCTACAAAGGGGCATTTATACTTCTTGCATGATGGATCTGCTAATCTGAATGTACGGCCATAGTTGGCCAGTCCGCCATACAATTTGGTAGTATCAATGCCTGATTTCACAATCATTTTTATTGCCTCTTCCGTCACAAATCTGTCGTTATGACACCCTATCCCCATATTGGGCTGTGCAAAGTCCCATTGCCCAGAATAATCATAGCTCATTAGTCCGAAGTAGTCAACTGTGGCATCAAGCTTAGCCAATGGGAATCCTTTGAGGTACCGATAAGATGCGGGTATTGCAACGGACACTGTTTTGGTTCGATCCATATCTTTGATGCTTTTCAATAGCTCTGCATACCTCTGGCCATCACCTTTTTCACCTGGTGGAATATTTGGGATATCTTGGGCTTCAGGATACTGCCAGTTGAAGTCTACTCCGTCTAAATTGTGTTTTTGCATAAAAGACACCACCTGGTGGGCAAACGAATGTCGATGCTCGTCTGAAACGGCCTTTCTAAGGATATGATAAGTTTTGGGACTGGTAGAAAAGTTCCATCCGCCAACACTAAGAATTTTCTTCGACTTTATACTTAAAAACCCTTCAAATCCGTCCCCCACACTTATAGACATGTCTTCATTGATGTCAGCAAACGCATAATGGACAGAGTCGTAGTCCTTCAGCTTTTGGAACATTTGGTAATTATAGTCATAGATTTTTACATCACTTGCATTCATGTATAGTGGACCAAATGTGTCCAGCCAATATGCCACCCTTTTGAAACTGCTTGCTTTCCTCTTTGGGAGTGTTCCGCATCCACAATTGGAATAACACCCACTTGTTCCTGTAGCAACAGTTTCATTCTTTACATCGCAGTACTCGGAAGTTATTCCACAATACCCATTTCCATTGCAACATGCTTTATTGGGACACTCTTTATTGTACAACTCTTTCGGTGCCAGTAGTCCGCATTCTGCATGCGGGTCTGGTTTAAGAATGGGGGTTTTCCCATCACTAATACATATGAGCTGTTCTTCTTGTAAGGCGTCGCATCCTTTCCACGAATATGTGTCCTGGTTATAATGGTCGAGTTCACTGGGTTTCAAGGGCCAATACTTCGCCGCCACCTTTTCACATGTATCTCCTTGTTGGATTTTGTATATCACGCATGTTCCATTTGGGTTGGGAGATGGACGAAAATCGGGAGGTGATCCCACTGTATAGCAATATGGTTGGCCATCCATCACGTTGGAAAATTCTAGGTGCGGGTTGAATGATTTCAAGTTTTCCATATTCTTACTGGGACTCAGTCCTGCTGAGATTCTCTGGATATCGCAGTCACCAGCTTCGTGGTCGTTTTTATTGTCATTAACTTTCCGATTCTCATAAATATGGAAGCAAGAAGAAAGAAGCTTGCTCTTTTTAAAGCCGGTTTGGCTTCTATATTTTTCATTCTGACTCCACAACTTCACGGCCTTCTGAGCATTTTCCAGTCCTCTTGTTGTCAAGATGATGCCGAAAGTAGACATTGAATCTTCACTGATGTCTTGATAAAAGATCTCATGAGGCATGTCGTGGGTTTTTATTTCGTCGATGAAATCAACAATGGTATTTTCACTGAGTCCGCCATTGTGTACCCTGGAGCCGGCCCAAATGAATCCTACAACTTCGCCATCCTGAGCCTTGAACAATCTTCGATTATTGGATTCGAGGAGACTGGTCTTGAACGTGTCGAGAACTTTAAGAGCCTGCTGTTTGCGAATTTCGGGCTTATACGCATCTGCAGTAAAGCCAATATCGATCTGATGATCAATTCCTGTGTCTGCACCGACGCAGTTTTGTTTGAAACTTCGAATGTAACGATTATTAGAGTCCCATGCATTTGCAGCAACGGCCATCAGCAGTAAGAAAGCTACCGGATGCATCATCGGTGGAGGTGTCTTTTTCTCTTTCTTGACTTTTATTAGTATTTCTTTAAAATTGACTGAAATTTTCTTTATATTTTGACGTTGTACGCTTAGTTCCGATGTCTTCGAAGAAGTTGGTCTAACTAATTAAACTTGCCGAAAACGGCTGCTTATATAGTGCCAAATTTCACCAAAGATTGCGTAGCTTCATATTTTGGCAAGAGTTATCGCTGAAAAAAACAACTTCCCTAACAAAGAAAACACGTTATCTGTTTCATTTCCTTTCCGTGGAAATTAGATTAGAAATTTCGCAAGACCGATTGGGAAGGTCACCGATGAGAAATGTGTTTGTTGCTGATTATTCTTGATTTTTCATGTTCTTTTTGCCTATGAAATAATCATCAAAAAGGTTTCTTGGAAGTGGAATCTCTACAATTACCCAGAAGTCAAATACGAAAGACTCTTCAATGAAAGCATAAACTCCGAAGTGTGGTTTATGTAACGTAGTCAGGTGTTACAATCTTGACGGGAAGCATACAAGTTTCAACATGTGGGGGAACAACTATATAGTTAATAGTATTCCAGCTTTCATGATTTTTTTTTTTTTCAATTTCTGTAGTCCTCGGGGTTGGCACTTTCTTAATACATGTCCTTCTGCAATTACGGCCTTCACAATTAATGGGGGTTTTTCCAACCAACAAGATTTCCCAGTTTCTTTTTGAAAATCTAGTTGATTCAATTTTTTTATTCATTCGTTCTATTTCTGGAATTTTTAGGTAGCTTTTGTCAAAGTTGTTTTATTTTCAATGGGGTTACTATATTTTATTCGCTTTCTTCATTAAATACTCTTTGATGAGACGCACCAAAATTTTTAAAAAATCCGAAACTTTTTTCCAGTTTTTATTTTTCATTTCATTTACTTTAAAAATACCCAATTACAGGAATAGTCTTCTAAACCCCCATTTACGCCGAAATCCGAAACCATCAACATCCCACCCAATAAAAACTGGAGAATTCTGAGGACTGGAACAAGAGTCATGGAAAAATCCGCGTGGATGTAATGATGCACTGTGTAATGCCATTACAAGGGCCCACCAACTCATAGGATGTAGCCATGCCACTATTACTGTCAATATTCTATAACGACAAGGAGAGGATTCATCCTTCAACAAAAATAGGAAACAAATATTGACCGAAAATCCTTAAAGAATTCTTATTCACCTAATATAGAATGCCCATGGGCCAACAATACTACTTCCAGCCAATCATATCAAACCTAAAAAGCCTTACAGTAGAATGGTTGTCGACTGGCAGGAAATCCGATTTCCTCCGAATCTTCACGGAATAATCGTAAATCCTTGGGGCCCTTGACTTCGGTATTGCTTTTTCGGGAGAAATCGGTTTCCAGATTGACTTCTTCCGGTAACATATGTCGCTCACTCTTACTGACTCTTACTCACTCCCGGTTGCTCCCGTCTTCCCAGGCGCGGCTAATGTGTGAGGAGTCGGACGCAAGTATGGGCTAAATGTATTGTCCACTAATCACAGCCGCTCACAACCATACCATACCATCACATTCAAGTGTCATTTAAAAAAGGTAGGACATGTTTTCTAATACAAAAGAAAAATCCCCAAACAACAAACTAATCTACCAAAAGATCCACAAAAAAATACACAAAAAAATATACCAAAAACGCCAAGAAACTACCGCCACAAGAAAAATATCCCTGAAACACACACTTTTTCTCCGATAGGCCGCTCGCGAGAATTCGCGGGAGTTAAAATCCGTCCTGCGGCGGGGGCCCCATTCGTCCATTTGGCTCACAGCTCCGTTCCGATCCCAGCCGCTGATTGTTTCCCTATGCGCTTACGAGCCCCACGCCCGACACAAGGCAACACGGAGCGAACCCCCCGAATTGTCGTGGCAGAGACGAGCATCCATGTGGGAGCGTTGTATTTTCAGGAAAAAATTGCACCAAACAAAAGCACTTTGCAAATTTTCCTTTTACACGCCAGCTAATATTCAAACCGAGGGCATCCTATAGAATGGCATTTTCCCCGTCCTTGCTCCTCTTTTTTGGCATGTTCTTGTAAACTTAAGAAAGATCAAAATCACCTTAGACCCGCCCAACGTGGGATTTGGCAATTCCGTGAGCAATTTGCTGGAGACGCGCGCGGCTTTGGACCGAGCACCGGACGCCCTTCCTCTTTGGGCACCCACTGATGACCATGGCATTAACGTAATATGCTCTACAGCAAAACTGCGATTTGTCAAAATCGCTAATCTGGGAACTTCTGTTGTGGTACGGACTAAGCCGGGACGTGGGTTTCGAGTCACCTCGCCTCATCTCGCCTCAGTAAATCCACGCTCCCCTTGGCTCGCTAATATGGTGTCGCATCTGTACGCTTGTTTGCAGCCATACCGGATATATAATCAGGGCCTGCTCTAGCCTTATTTCTTTCAAATTTTCTTTGCTATTATACAGCGAAAGAAATCAAAAAAGAAAAAAGAAATAATCCGAATATTAATCGAGTATCGAACGAAATTTTCAATTTGTTACCCACTCACTTGTCTTTATTTATACTAGTGAAATGATCCGTCCACGCCAAGCATCGCCACTCTTGAGAGCTGGTATTAGCTTCTATAGATGCCAATCCACACGGGCGTTAGATTTCCCCCACGCTAGTTTGGGAGCTGATGCGCCCCAGCCAAAAAAAGAACCAGATATTCACCAAAGAAAAAGTATCTTTGATATTCAAACAAAAGTTTTGGAAAACGATAGTTTGGCCAAAAATAATGACCTCAAGTTCATCACCCACCCTGCCTTTCCGCATGAAATGTGGACCGATGAGGACTGTGCTCAAGTGGAATATTTGCATAGAGCACCAAGGTCCAGATTAGACCGAATTGCACATTCTAGCATGTTCTTTTGTAAGACGTGTTTCAACATGATCACAGGCTACAAGAAGCCCAAAACAGAAACCGAGCTCCAACATAGATTCAAGGGCACCCGGTGGGAAATGACCGAGAACAAGTGGCTTACAAGGGTCATTTTCTTGGAGTCCGTGGCTGGTGTACCTGGTATGGTTGCGGCCTTCCTTCGCCATTTGCATTCGTTAAGGTTGATGAAAAGAGATAAGGCATGGATCGAGACGTTATTGGACGAGGCATACAACGAGAGAATGCACTTGTTGACCTTCATCAAAATCGGCCAGCCCTCTATGTTTATGAGATTTTTTGTTTACTTGGGCCAAGGTGTCTTTTGTAACATGTTCTTCTTCCTCTACTTGTTGTCTCCTCGGTACTGTCACAGATTCGTGGGTTATTTGGAAGAAGAGGCTGTCAGTACCTATAGCCATCTCATTGATGACTTGAGTGCTCGCCGGTTACCAAAATTTGATGGAGTTTCTGTTCCACAGATTGCGCAGGATTACTGGCCAGAACTCAATGAGAAATCCACCTTTTTAGACTTGGTGCAAAGAGTGAGGGCCGACGAGTCGAAGCACAGAGAGGTCAACCACACATTGGCGAACTTGGACCAGAAGGACGACCGTAACCCATACGCTATGCAAATTGAAGGAGTCGATAAGCCCCAACCTGAAAATGGTTTGAAGGGGATCAATAAGGTTGGATGGGAGAAAGAGGACTTGATTTTGTAAGAAGGTAAACTCTTTTTCTCTGTTATCTTTTGATTTTTTTGAGGGAAGGATGGATGAGTAGAAGAAGACTACTTAATATTGATGAGCCGCTTCCCCGAATTTTACCCATCTATTTGCTTTCCTGGCTTACTTATGAGCTTATGTCCCTATGTTTTTATGAATTATACACGTTTTGAATGAGCTCATGTTCATATAATTATTTACGAATGAATGTAAACTGTTTCCATCTCCATGAATATACATTGCATTGTATTGGATTATCATCCAGGCAATGGAAATCAGCATTTATATCTCTAGTTTATGCAAGCGATCGTTTCTGTCTCACCCAAATCCTCTATTAGTAAATCCACAATTCCACATCGGCAAATAAAGCGTCACCCTTAATTCATGCATATACAAAGCACTCAACTTTGAGGAATCCCTTCCCATAGGGAGAAACTGGAGTCTTTTGTCCCCCGAGGCGATCACCAATATCATGAAATCAGTGGGTCGCCCCGAGAAAAATGCTGGCACTCAAGCATACAACCATAACAATGAAACCCCAGATAGAAAGTACTAAACCACCATATTTACTAAACTTTTCAAGCGACGTCAAAGAGTCGCGTCCGTCGAGGGGTTTGATCAACAAGAAGCTGAAAAGCCCCGGTAAAATAAAAGAAATCGAAGTAGATCCTGTGGATCCCACAAATGCAAGAACGTGAGCCAAAGACTTGACGGTGATGGCCACGAGGTAAGAGGCCACCACAATGACCGAGGTAATTATGTAGAATTTGGAGGAGCTCAACGGCACAATGATGGGCGAGTGGCCATCGGTGTCCTCGGCACCCTCCATGGGTGTTGAGCTAATGAGCGAGTTGTCAAAAGACTGGTCTATGGAATCAGTTTCGTGTGCATCTGGGATGGCGGTGTATTCGTTCAACGCCGTGGCAGTGGGTTTTCTAAGTTTCCAGCCGGATGAAACACCGTTGCGGATGAAATAAATCACGTGGTTGACCGATCCCCTGCACGGGTGGCACTGGAGCGGAAACGATAAAGAAACCATGATCACAATAGCTAAACGGCCAATGAGCGAAGGCACAGAGTCCCGAGGGTACATACTGATGATATTAGCATTGACGCTATTGCCAAACGTCAAGTAGCCCAAGATTCCCACCACCAAGTACGAGGCACAAGCAATGGAAATGGCGTTACGGATGATGAGATTGGACTGTCTTGTTTGGGACCCGTCCTTGTCGTTGGGTTTGAGCTCATTGATGATAGCGAACATGTTCTGATGGCAGGTATAAGCAAACACAAAGATAGAAAACGACGTCAACGTCAGGCGCCATGATACAGGCCCGATCCACGAGATCGTCCGTTCACTGGAGGGCATTTCGTCGAGCAAGTAGTGCTCCACCACGAGGCATATAAGGTACACCACCGACACAAGAGCAACTACACTGGTATACTTCAACGAGTCCAACTTTTTCAAGAAACTGAGCGGAGCAACAATGCCCACCATGAACACAGTGATCCAGAGGTTTCTTTCCAACAAAATAGAATCTCCCGTCACGCCCGTGCTCTCGATAATCTTGGGCATCAAGTCTCCAATCACAACCAAATACGACACCCCCACTCCAAAGCACTTGATGGCGATGGCGCCGTCGAAAATCACCAGGAGCTGTGGGTACGTCAACTGGCAGAGACTGAAGTATGACACCGCGCCCTGTTGCTGGGTATATTTAGCGACTTTGTTCTGAAGATAGAGACCAAACGCAGAAGTGAGCGAACTCCATATAATAAGCCCAGCCCCAAAAATCAACCCGTTACTTTTTAGGCCATAGGGCATGGCAAGAATACCTGCACCGATGATGGTGTTGAGAAGGTTTATTGAGCCTGACCTGATGGTTGCTGTGCCCATTTTAAGAGTGTTTGGGGTTTTGTATTGGGGGGTTCTTCTTATCAGCAAAATAGACTGCTTAACTGAGTCGGGTCTGAGGTGGACTGTATGTGGCTACTCGTGAAGCTGCGAGAAGCGAGGTCCCCGATATAGCGATAATTCAAATATAAAGGGCTTGATTCCATTTCCGCTCAGGAAAGTCTCACTTCAAAAGGACGTGGAAGTTTTACGGCGTTTTTTTTGGATACAAGGGTTTAAAGAGGGGTGCGTAGAGTTTTATTGTTTTCTATCGTTATTATAGACCCCGTTATAGTATTCGCAGTAGTGGGAGTAAGAAAGTAATTGTGATGGTTGAGATATCTTGGGTGTATTCTTGATATGCAAGAGAGAATAATTTCTGCATCGTATTCTAACTGCCTGATTAGTTACTTCGGCCTGTTTTACGCCATGGTGTTGGGTTTAAAGGTGGTAGCCGTGGGTCACGTGATACGACGCAAGATGGGGTCGTCTCGTGGGCAAGTACCCCTAAGAAGATATAAGAGGTGCTTATAAGTTTCCCATCTAAATCACTATAATCATGGCGATTTTTTTATCGTTAAATGCTCGATAACAACGGAAGTTTGTGTATTTCCCATCCTCCCATTAGTCTCTAGGCTACATAGATTCAAACATATAGAACAGGAATGTATTGAGCAGGCACTCCACTCGTCAATGCACCCCATAGGCACACCTTTGAAAAAAAAAATAACGATGTGACAAGTATAGAGAAGAAACGAAAAAAAAAAAAAAGATGTCTTGACTTGCTTTCGAAAAAGTCTAGATCCCTTGGGAGAAAAAGACTGAGAAATCCTGCGTGTGTATGAATTGCGAGGCACGAAAACATAGGACCAATCGAGTTAGTGATGGAAATGAAAAAGTGCAGTGAACATATTCTCTACTGGTGGCCCATCAAAAAAAAAAAAAAAAAAATCCCACGCTCTATGTTGAACTTCTTCTGGTCTACTTTTCATGGAAAAGGTTAAGGTTTGCGAAACTCAGACGTTCGAGACTCCGGCTTCAGGCTTCATACACTCCCCATGCTGCAAAAGAAGAAAAAGGCAAAAGAAAAAACGGTCATGAAGGAACATGCACCTTTGAAAAACAATAACATTGATGAGCAAAATAGTATATGAGCCTACCTTGGAATATGGAATATGGAATATGGTAGATCGTAGTGTACCATTGGCATGCGAAGAATTAGCCTGCTTAGGAAGTCGGTGAACAACGCTATACAAAGATTTATATTGGCATGATAAATATTCCTTCTAAGTGGTGTCGCCATAAGACTACTATCGTTTTTGGCATTCCCAAGAGATACAAACTTTTCGTTCTATGCATGAAAAGTTCGGTATACTTGAGATGGTAGTGTTCACCCCGGGCCAGCCCATGGGCACACGGTTGGTTGGCTTGAATCGCGAAATAGCCCCAGGTGGGTCTCGAACAAATCAACAAGACGGCATACCTTGACCGGGATAGTGACCCACCTAGTAAAGAACAAGGCTGCAGTATTAGGAAAGACGAAACTAGAGTAGACCTTTCAATGCCACGGCCGACAAGCGAGATATGAGGGAAACGGAGATTTATTATTGAAGAGTACTAATGCTGAAGCCAACTTCGTTGTTGCCTCGTTTCTAATTTTTATTGTTCCTACGGATTTTCATCTACGTCATTGTTTTTGCCATCGATTTTTTTTTATTATCTTGCTTGCTCGTACTTTTAAATCATATATTTCCATTAAGCAATTCCAAATACGTACCATATCAGTCAAGAAGAAACTAGCAATTCTAGCCTTCA
The DNA here is from genome assembly GCA_005406065.1 of Metschnikowia sp. JCM 33374. NCBI lineage: Eukaryota > Fungi > Ascomycota > Pichiomycetes > Serinales > Metschnikowiaceae > Metschnikowia > Metschnikowia sp. JCM 33374. The sequence goes on from BIMT01000110.1 coordinate 28,729, forward strand.
TCTGGTTCGAACAAATCCGGTTGATTTCTTCTATCTTGGCTGTCACTAGAGGATGCATCGTAACCGTGCACTGCACACATTGTTATTCCATGGCATGATTCCCTCGGTTCAGCAAAAGAAGGAAAGAGATGTGACCTTTCCCTATCAGGATGTCTCGCCTATGTCATAGCACGGCTACATTTCCATATTTGACCTCCTAGCCGAATTCTGATGAATGTGATGTACATGATTGGGTTTGTCTGCACAACAGAACCTCCTTCGAGCGTCTGGCCTGATCCAGCTTTACTATTCCAGACAGGGTTTTCCCGTTGGTACCTTTCTTCGTGGCTGAATTCCGGAAAAGGAGAAAAGAGCAATGTCTGGATAGGCTTTTTTCTGGTTCCTTTTGATGCCCAAGGTGGCCCTGCTGTATACGTCTGACTGCTAATTGGATCGGATGCAACAGGAACAAACATCTGAGGAAAAGCCTACGCCAGCGGGGTTGTCCAGTGCAAAGAAAAGAAAAATGCTTCAGTGCTCTGGCTTATAAAAGACCGGGTGGTGTTCTAGTAAATTATGGCTTTTGTTTTTTTCTCCCGATATCTTCAAACAACATCTTCCGGACCCTTGTGTTGTATCCAACCTTTAAAATACTTTGCAATACAGACGCCAATAGCTGAACTTTGAAGTAACTTCTCATATTTCGCTAGGTTGCAGAAAGTTCCACCACCACAGCAGTTATTAGCTTTCTTCCTCTAATAATTTTCCGATTGCTGGAAAACAATCTACCAAGAAAAGATGCAAATCACGATTTTCGCACCCATTGCTCTTCTCGTGGCCACCACCGGTGCGGCCCCACCCCGGAAATATGCCACATGCAAATTTCCTACGGACGCCGGACTCGTTGCAATCGCCCCGGGCTCTTCTAATGCCGGTTGGGCCATTTCGCCTGACCGTCAATGTACTCCAGGCAATTTCTGCCCCTACGCCTGCCCTCCCGGCAAACTCATGAACCAGTGGGATCCTCTGGCGACTGCATACACCCCGTCGCAATCTCAACAAGGTGGTTTATACTGTGACCCCGATGGCAAGGTATCCAAGCCATTTTCCGACCGTGAATACTGTATGGATGGTGTCGGGACCGTGGCCGTGGTCAATAAAGCGGACTCTGATGTTTCTTTCTGCCAGACGGTTCTTCCCGGCAACGAGGCCATGCTTATCCCCAACCACATTTCTGGTGGGGACACGCAAACTTTAGCGGTGCCCTCGCCCGACTACTGGGCCCACACCGCCGCGCACTACTACATCAACCCATTGGGGGTATCTGCAGAGGAAGGGTGTGTTTGGGGCACCCAGGACAAGCCATTCGGAAACTGGTCTCCGTATGTTGCCGGCGCCAATGTTGATGAAGAAGGGAAAACGTTTGCGCAGATTGGCTGGAACCCGATTTACATCGAAAGCTATACTGATGTGCCCAATTTTGGTGTTAGAATTACCTGTGACGACGAGAGTGCATGTAGCGGCTTGGTGTGTGAGATCGACCCCACCAACGGCTTTAACCAGGTCACGTCCAATCAAGCAGCTATGGGAAACGGCGCTGCGTTCTGTATTGTGAGTGCCAGAAACTTGATCCCCTGTCAAGATCGAGGTGTTTGAGGTATAAGCGATGGTGGCTCTGCTGAAGCTTAGCCGAGGCTCACCCGAGGACTATAAAGGGTCTAGGCAGTCTGTCAATTTCGCATTTTCACTTTTTGCATTTTCACTTTTTGCATTTTAGCCTTTTTACTTTTTGGGTTCTTCTGGTTTTTTCGTTAATTGTTTGTTACTTCTCCAAGAAATCTTTCTTATCTCCATGTTCACGTTTTGGTTTTTAGTTTATAGCTAACGATATAAAAAAAAATTGACTTTATTACTTCTACTTTCAAAATGTCTAGGTCGCTCCAAGTTTATCTACGGAAAGGATATCAGAAAAGGTTAACGTATCAAAGAAACCAGAGGAGTCGAGGTTATAACTGCCTTGATTACTTCAAACCACAATGTTTTGGAAAACTCTAATCCCCAGGAAAAGCAAAGCATTGCTCTGCAAAATAAGAAAGAGAAGAATTCTTGCTTCGAGATCCACATAATTTAGACGGTTCGTTAATTAAAGACCGGAAACTGACCTGAAATCATCTCTATATTTGAAACCCACCAGTCTTATGTTGTGATATGGACAATATCTGTGTGAACCGAACAGAGTTGAATATTTTGGGAAGGTCCAGAAGAAAGTGGCAATGAATACGCCTGTTTAACTCTCCCAAAACTTTCCTCCTGGAGCTTTCAAAAACGGTATCGATTTATTTAAATTATAGCAAACTTTTATATTCGCCCGTCAAGCACGGAACATGAATTAATAAGATATTCGATGAAGCCTAACGTTTTCGGGTAACTCCGGGTTAAAAAGAAGAAGAAAGGAGTAAGAAGTACAAGCCGTACAGCCTGATTGAAATTCACGTGTCAGATGTGAACCCCGTTGAGGTATTTTAACAAACAATGTCAGACTCTCAACAAGCTATGAATATTTTAAACCATCCTCATGAAATCTACAAACTTGACTGCTTACGATTGATCGTCCTGGTTGTTACCATAAAGGGAGGACGTTTTGAGGGGTGCAACCAGGCACGGGGGACATAACCGCACGAAGCCTTTTTCTTTTTCTTTGTTGTTGTTTTGTTTTTTTCTGGTTGTTCTCTTTTCTGCCTTTTCGTATTTTCCTGTTTTCTTTTCTGCTAATTAATTATTCGAATGGTACATACGTTCTACGTGAGAATTGCGAAGCACCGACCGGGGCTCTAAGAAGGATGGCATTTGTCATGGCAGGAGAATCTCAATCCACAATTCATTCAATTAAAAAATATACCACCCCAACAACAAAGCGATAAGAACTAATATGGCAGCAAAAGGAAGCGAAACTCCGCTGACGGTTTCCTGGGGACGAACAATGGTTTCTTCGCTGGATTTCTCCGTCGAGTCCAATTTCTCAGACAAGTTATTGATCTTGGTGGCCGAGTCATCCAACTCTTCCTGTGACTCTTTGATCTTAGGCTCTTCCTCCTTGGTGAAGGTAGTGTCGCTTTGAGAAGCTTGGTTTCTGATAGAGCCGGAGGCAATAGAGGGGTCTATCGATCTATCATGGGAGACGGTGACATCTTCGTCGTTCTTAATCACCAGGGTATCGCGGATCATGGTATTCTGGGTGGCGTTGGCGAAGCTAGTCTCATTGATGTGGGTATCATCCTTCGCGTCTTCATCATCAAAAACATAGTTGACCCTCAACTTCTTTTGCTCACCATTTTGGCCATATTGCTGGTACAAAGTAGCCCAGTTTTCAGCAACCTTGGATGGGTCATTCAAAGTAGGACATGGACACGAAACAATCAAAAACTTGTCCTTGCATTTGTAGTCCGGCGACAAAGGCGACGTGAAGCCTTGCAAAATGATGGACACTTCGACACTTTCGCCAGGAGCAACAATGCTAGCATTGGGTCTGACACAGTACAACTTAGGGGCGGTGGTTTTGACTTTGAAAGCCAAAGCCTCCAGGGAGGTGTTGTGCAAGGTCAAGTATTCGGTAAGAGGCTCAGCAAAGTTACCTGTATTTGTTAGTATGAAAGGTTCTTCTTTTTACCAAGAGGAGAGTACGAGAAAACAAAAGGAAAACCAACATTCCCATGCGACACAGAAAGAAGCCCCACGGGTGGGGGTTGTCTTGTTCTCCTTAATTGGCTTATTTTATTCACAAAAATGGGGGTTTTCCATCCCCCTTGTACCGTTGTACTTGTGGCAAGCATTGGGTGACAAAAACATGACAATCACAATTAGTGACGTGTCACCACAAGAATGCGCCATACACTTGGCGACTCGAACAAGGAGATCTCAGAAATAGCGAGAAAGAGACTTGCTACTTTTTTAAGCCTCCATTGAAGTACTACCGTAAAGTACACGTCCGGGTTCAACGCCAGGAACTTGGTGGACAAGGGTCGGGGAATGCGAATAGTTGGTTCTTGGTGGGGATTTCCGATCCTCGGGGAGATTTTTTTTCCACCACATCAAGCACCACATTGCTTTCTTCTTTACCCTAACAGTCCATTGTTGCAATTCCGTAGACCAGCCCATCTTTCCGTCTGGAGTGGGTACAGTACCGATATCGTTTACACCTCAAATAGATGTGGGTGGGCGAGATAAACCGCAATTGTGAGCAAAACAAACCAACCAGGAGAACAAAACAAAATCAGATCCAAAAATGCCACACACGCGGCAAGAGTGGCCTCATTTTGACCGCTGCAAAAATACACACATACCTTTGTAGGATAATACGTGAGGGTAAACTTCCATTATTGGTTATCTTTTGGGGTGGTTGGTGGGGGTAAGGAAAAGAAAGGGTTGAGTTGCGGGTATGGGGAGAGACTGCCCATTGAGTGCGCGCGAACAAAAACGGTCTCCAGAGAAGGCCAAAAAAGTGAGCAAAAACAAACAAACAGAGGCACAACAAGCAAAAAAAAATATCTCCTGAAAATTTTGGTGCCGTTTTGGTCACATGCGAACACTGCCCCGCCCACACACTTCACTCCCCGCCGAGATAAGCTGTCAACAGATGAACTCCATAGAAAAACTCCATAGAAATTGAGTAAAAAATGGAGTGAAAAAGAGAATGAAAAAGGGAGTGAAAAAGGGAATAAAATATAAAAAAGATATCGGTAGATGAAAATAGATGAAAACAGATAAGCTTTTAGGAATAAAACAAAACCAATGGCGGAGGATGGAGAGTATGATGGAAATAAAGAGGTGTGAGTCTAGCGGGTATCACACTTGCTACCAATAAGTGCAGCGGCAGTCTATCGATCCCGGAATTGAAGTCCGAAGCCTCGTGTCAAACAGGGAAATAATTGTATTGAAAAATTTTGAAATTTGAAAAAAAAAAATTGAAAAAAAAAAAAAAAAAAAAAAAAAAAAAAAAACATGTTGCAATATTTGGAGCCCATTTTGAAAATGAACAACAAAAAAAGCGTGAACAAAGATACACAATGCGAATGGTGATAGAATTGATGACAATGCGATTGAGATGGTGGGGCTATAATTGAAGATCTGCAATGTCTCAAGTGCGTGCATCCTCAAGCTGCAAAGGTCAACCACAATAATGAGAAGAATGTTGAAGTCCGTTGATAGGTTCTGTGCGGGTGACATCATGTCCTATCAAAACGTAAATTCACCTAATCCGCAAAGTATGGTGTTCTAATGTTCAATGTGTTGGAGAATACTCAATCGGCGTTCCCTTCAGAGGCATTCACTTCAGAGGCATTCACTTTAGTGCTGAATGAGGAAATAGAATCTCAGAAGCAATAGTCGGTCTTTCAAAGTGCCCTCCAAAGGGACATCTTCACCAACGGGACATCTTCACAGCCACGGAAGCTGTAATAAAGGGTCTATAACGCTTCTATTAAAAACCTAAGACAAACAAAGGAAAACCGCGAGTCTACATTTATCTACAATGGAAGAAATCCCAGAACATGGCCGGAGAAAAATGCAAGTCTGAATATGGATATCCAGATTTCGGAAACTCCCGAAATGGCCCAAATGGCCCAGAAATAGTTGTGGCATTGCTTTCGCAATATATACAGATACACACTGACTTTCGCTGCCGTGTCTCATACACCCACCTAAAAGTCGTCACCCTTGGAAACAACCTCCTTCTTGTGAGGGTGCAACAAGATGGTGTGCTCATACTGAGCAGTATAGGACCCGGTGGTGTCGACCAAAGGTGGATAGTCCTCCACTACACCGGCACGGACCAACTGTGTCAATGCTAGAAGGTACTTATCTTCGCCGGCACGTTCCAAGTATCTGCGGCACCATGGCAAGGTACCGAAGTTGGTCTGGATGGACTTGACGAGATCCTTGGCCCTTTGGGAGGGCAATTTGATGCCTTCGATGTTTTGGTTCAATGCATAGTGCGAGCACTCGCCTTGGGTGATGACGTAGCCTTTTCCGGTGGTTCCGAACGTCTCAATGGCAAATGTCTCTCCCTCCTCCATCTTGGTCATGTCACCGTTTGCCACAATGGGCACAGTTTTACCCGAGTGGATCTGGTAGTCTCCAATGTTGTGGCCGTTCAAATTTCTGATACACTTGATAGGGTAGGTTTTGCCGTTAAGCTCCATCTCGTACGATTCCATCACTTCTTGGACAGCTGCTCCAATATCGTTCAATCTCACGTCAATACCTGCCTCCTTGACTCCAGTGTTGGTGGCCTCACGAACAGCCGTCAAAAGATTGTCGTACTTGTCGTCGAACGTGAGAGTGAAGGCCGAGTCGATGATGTGACCATTCACGTGAACACCGAAATCCACCTTCATCACGTCATCCTGTTTCAACTGCAACTTATCACCGGTGTTTGGCGTGTAGTGAGCGGCCACGTGGTTCACAGAGAGACCGGTTGGGAATCCGATACCCTGCTTCAAAGTGTGGTCGTTGCCAGTGTAGTTTCTCACGGAGTTTTCCACCAAGTCCGCGATCTCAATCATGCTCATGCCTGGCTTAACGTTCTGTTGAACCTTACCACGAACTCTACGGTGGATCTCGGCACCTTTACGGAAATCTTGCCAGTAGTTGTTTTGCTGTCTGTCCAAGTATCTCTTCTCCTCGTCCGTTGTACGGTAACTGTTGACCTCCAATGGATACTCCATCCACTGGCCCTCGGGGAAAACCCCGTCTGGGTACGACGTGTTGATGTAAGTAGTCTTCTTCTTCTTTTTGTTGTTGTTCTTCTTTTTCTTCTTCTTCTTGTCGCCATCAGCACCACCCTCGGCCTCGGTGGTTTCGGGTGACACTTCCTCCTTGGCCTCGCCGTTTATGGCCTCCTTGGCCTCGCTGACAACCGGCGGAACACCGTCAAGATTTAATTGCTCGACCTTTAGTTCTTGCACGTCCTTACTCGCTGTGTCAGACATTGTGATTTCACGTGGTTAAATCCTTGAAAAAAAAAAAGTTGTGTCGTAAGTCTATGCAACTAATTGACATTTTTGGCCATCGCAACCATACTGGTGGTCATGTGACCTTCACCTTGGGAACCATGGGGGTGCTGCGTGCATCCACAGTATGGGGGTCATGAGAGATATGCCATGCATTATTATTATTTTTTTTTTTTTGGCCCCTTGTTCTTGCCAATGTTATTACGTCACCATGTACTAATTCGAAAGGATATTTTTACTAAACAATTACGAACCAGTTGAAGCTAAAAGCTAAATTTAAAATGTAAGTTTGTTTTCATAAAGTTCTCTGAATGTTCAATAGCACGACCCCCTGTAGGGGGCCCAATGCTGTTGGGAAGGGAATATGCTGTGTCATGGATGTAAGTTGTAATGTGGGGACCCGGAACCGGCCTAGTCCTTTGCTTGTTCGGGCCCAGACAGACCGAAAAGCTCTGCTTTATCGAAATTGATCATCTTGCCATCGACGGGAGTATGAGTACTGTTCTGGATCTGCCCGTGGAAGTCGGGCGTCTTCAAGAGCGTCCGACCCATCATGTTGTTGTGACCTGCGGCCGCTTGGCCTGGAGATGGCGTAAAAAAGTTAACATAGTCATTCATATTGAAGCCGGCTGGCGTCAACGCCAATCCGGCGGAAGGAAGCGCGCTACCGGGCACCGCCAACCCACCGAAAAACGAAGGTGTGAGTCTATTTTGAGGCGTTTTCGCCGAGGATATCATGGGTCTCTTTGGTGTGAGTGGCGGTGGTGGAGCAATGAACAGGTTGCCTGCCACTAGCGATCTGGATGCGCCCGGGTTGCTTGAAAATGCCACATTATGATTGGTTGAAATGGCACTGGGTGCTCTGGGGGTGTTCCCCATATATGGTTTTGAAACCGAAGGGGATGTGGCCAAGTACATAAGCAAATCGGCGCCTTCTTCATCATTGTACGCGTCACCCCTGCCCAGCTGGGTGGGGGTCTTGAGCAACGGGTTGTTAGAAGTGTTGAGTTGCTTTTTAGCCAAGGTGGGGGTAGTCTGTGTCTTTTCAGAGCCGGTTTGGCGGTCATTCTGCGAGCTCGAAGATAACACAGGCAGTGGGTGCAAGGAGTTGGTCTTTGGTGGCGTCAGGGGACCCAGAATCTCTTCCAACACCATTTGTGGTTCACGTTGGCGAATGACTGCACCGCTATCTGCCCTGCGTCTCTTTATAGGCGAGTCGTTAGGGTCAGTGAAGGCGTTGGAGTCCATTGAGCTTTTCCGAGAACGGGCAGTTGACGGCGAGCCCTGTGCGGCGAAATTCTTCAACGGCGAACTCAGAAGGAAGATCGATGGCTTTGTCAGGGTGGGCAGTTTGTGGTTGGGAGAGTACAAGCTGGGCAGCAGCGTCAAGTTCTTGTTGCCGGCACCGGCACCGGCAATCTGGCGGCGCCACATGTAATAGTTTTTCAAGGGGCTCAGTTTAGGGAGTGAAGTTTGCGACACTGGCGAGTCTGGGGGCAAATTGCGTGCTGTGCTGGCGGAAGTCGAGGAGGTGAGCAGCTGCTTGGCGGCGACCGAGGCCTTGGAGAGCTTTTTCTTGAGTTCCTGGGCGATTTTCTCCAACTCTTCCTTGCGCAACGGTGTCTTTGGTTTGCGGGCGCTCAGAATAGACGCGTCTTTTGCCGCCGACCCCGGGGTGGTTTTGATAGACATGTCTTTAACGGGGTGGTTGGCGGTCTGGCTTTCCTGAAGTGTTTTCATTAATATCCAACGGGGGGTGTATACAAAAACTGGTGATTTGTGAACCGGTAGAAAAAGAGCTAAGCAGCAGTTTTTCTGGGCTGTTTCTTGTATCTTTTTTCCTTCAATTTCTCTTCCTTGTGACAAAAGGGAGAGTCGGTTGAACCTTAATGTCTCGAAATACACGTCTAGTTATGGACGTGATGGTAGGAGGAAGCGTTGTTGTTAGAATGGCTTCTTACTTCTGTTTTTATTTGCCGGTCCGTCTTTGCTTGGAGGAGGTGGGCCGATGAAACGAGGTGGTTGAATTAAAGCAAAGCAAAGCAGAGCAGAATCCAAAAAAAAAAAAATTTAAGATTCGAAAAAAGGGGGTGGTTCTGTGAATCCGTTAAATGAACAGATATATATAATATCCCAAGATAAGCCAGCGAAGAATAGGGTGATAAAAACAATGGGGCGAAGCAAGGAAGAAGCAGAGCAAAAAAAAAAAACGAGCGAGACAGACGCACGGTTTGCACGACGTGTGAACGAAAAGTGAGACTTCTGTTTCGGGCCAAATGGCTTACAGGAGACGCGCCTCGCTTGCACAACTGGGGAATGCTGAGAATATTGCCCACTGGTGTTAGTGAATTGTCGTTACTTTTGTGATCTTTTTTTTTTGCTTATGGCAACAGTTGGAAAGGCGGGCGTTTGTAAAGTGGTGAAATTTCCCATAAATGTTCTGGTGGAGCCAAATTCGTGTGCTGGTTCAATTGTATCTTGAGGGGATGAACAATAAGACGCGTTGGGAGAAACGACCATTTGGGCAGAACGGTTATAATGTTGCGGGTTGATTTTGACGCGCACCCCCACCCACCCAAAGGGCACGCATAGGGGATATGCCAGCAACAAAGAGAATGGCGGCAGAAAGAAAGGATTGTGGCACTTTTGGAAATTGAAACGCCAATGCATAGGGAGCACTTCTAGATTTTTGCCCGTCAAGATCCTTGAATGTGGTTTTCTTTGGTTTTTCTTTGGCTTTTGCTTTTGGGCTTTTTTGTTCTTATGCTCATATGATATATGCTATTACGATGACCTTCAGTAACTTCATATTCTTGAATTTTATTAAATATATATCTGGCGGTTGACACTAATGCATTTTCCAAGTATCCACTTTGTGACAGAATCGCCTGCCAAAATCCCTGCCACAAAATGTTGGTGCTAATAATTAGCCACATTTCTGCAAGGATACTTTCCTGGATAAAATTACATTGCTATATGCGGAATTTGCTTATCTAAGAAGGGATATAAAGAAATATTAGCAAGCAGGACTTCCACGTTAGTCCAAGCATGCATCGGCCGAAGCCCGCACCTCTGCTTAAGTTAGCCTGTTCTAAACAAACATTGGCTATGTTGTTAAGCCCGGGCCACGATACTGTCGAATTCCATCTACCACGTCGGTGTGAGAAACCCCAAACTTTTCAACGAAAAAACCAGGCTTCAAAAACAAAAATGGGGTGGTTTTTTTTCAGTCAAACGACTTTCTACTGTTTAATCCCTAAATTATTTTAATGGTACCCGTTTATTGTCGTCGGAGAAAGGGGTAGCAATTAAACGAGCCACCGGTAAGCCTTACCCGGTTCGAAGGAGACGCGCGTTCCCATGTTGGACTGCAGGGAGAAAAGACAAACCTGCTCGCGCCAACCTTTCAGGCCCCAGAATGTCCAGCAGGGTCGCTGAAGTGGCCTAGTGCCAGAGGTTAAATCCTACAGAGTGTGTCAAAAAAAAAAAACAAGGAGGGGAAAACAAAAGATTTAAAGCGTAGATGGCTGTTATTGATGATTTTCTTGCTCCAAAACTCAAATAAAATTTTGAATTTGGTTCAACCACACAAAAATAGGCCGAAAAAAAAGAAGGGACAGATTTGAAGGATGCTAGGTTATACCTGCCAAAGGTGAGCAATCATTTGAGCCATAGTGCATGGAAGATTAATAAAAACTTCCCAGAAGGAGCCCGCCCGCCAGAGCCTGCCTGCCTGTCTGCCTGTCTGCTCATAACCTTCATGTACGATTCTCGGGCTGCTTTTGGAAAAGGATGAAATAAAGTACGAAAAAGTCGGCCAAAGTCTTTCTCTTTTTTTTTTTTTTCGCTTTTTCAATCTCCTAATCTCTCCACCTCGCAGGATTCCTAAAACTCGCCTTTGTTAGGCGAGCCGAGCGGTGCCACGCGTCGCCTCACGTGATTTACCCTCTTTAGGTTAATGTCGAATTTTTTTTTTTTTTCCTTTAGAAAGATAATCTTTTTCCGTTCTGGCAAAGGGATTCTATTTGAGGCAGCAAAATTAGCACTTCTAAAAATGTGCTTATGTGGCAAAATGATTTCCACATGAAAATTAGTAAATTGGTGTCTCGGTATTTGCCGAGGGTCTTCTTCTAAGACGATAAGAAAAACTCCCTCAATTGCATGAATTCCACAACAAACCAAGTATCCCAAGCAGTACTATCAAACAGTTAGTGGCATGGATTCACAAGACTCCTCAAAAACGATACCCGGAAACTTCCATAAAAAATAATCCACCACAAAGATATCACATCGTTGCAAAAACTCTGACCGGACTTCCCCGATATCGTGGTCACGTGACCCCCCGCCGCCCCAGATAACGGGCTCGGTGCAAAATATGCTTTTAAGGCTTGGGCAATATCTCTTCTGAAACCCAAACAAGCATGTTTCCTGTGCCGCTCTACTTGATCCCCATAGCGCTAATTGCCTGTTTGTACCAGGTAATCACCCTGGGATTGCCCCGGTTTTTCCTTGTGCCAACTCTGAATTGGGCGGACAAGATCTTACATGTCATCAACCACCCGAAACCCATCTACTTGAAAGTCGGATGGAAAAGGTCAAGCTACCGTCGCCGGCTTATCACTGCTAGTGCAAAGCCATCTTTCTACACAAACTTTGTCAACAATAAGCTAAAAATCCTCCCTGAGGATGCAGCTAACAAGAACGAAATATTCATGAAGAGGATGCGGGCCAGGGACCCCAAAGATCCTTCCAGAAGAATCATTTTCGGCTTTTTCCACCCCTACGCAAACAACGGCGGTGGGGGCGAAAAGGTTTTGTGGCAGGCGGTGCTGGCCACGTTGATGGAAGACGAACGGAACATCGTGGCGGTTTACACCACCAACACTGAAGCAGAACCATTGCAAATCTTGGCCAAAGCAGAAACAAAGTTCAAGGTACGCAATCTCGACTCCAGCAGAATTGTCTTCATTTATTTGCGCAAGTATGCCACCTATATTGACGGTGCATATTGGAAACACTTCACCTTGGCCGGGCAGCTTTTAGGATCGGTTCTTCTTGGTCTTGAAGCCATGCATGAATTGAGTCCGGACGTTTGGATCGATACCATGGGTCTTCCTGGAAGCTACTGGCTTGTTTCGTGGGTATTGAAGATCCCGGTCGTGGCATATGTGCACTACCCCATAATCCAGCCCGATATGTTTAGCAACCTAAAGTTCAAGACGGTGAAAGATTTGACTTCATTCACCTTCACGCCCAGCGACCTCAAGCACTTGTTCAAATTCACCTACTGGTCTTTCCTCTACTTGGTGTACATCTATTTAGGCTCATGCGTGGACGTGACCCTCACCAATGGTACATGGACCTATGACCACATTACTAGTATCTGGGTGTTGAACAGAAATAAGATTGTGGAGATTCTATACCCGCCATGTGCTACTGAGGAGATGGCCACCTCGGCCCTTGCACCTGGCTCTATTGCTAGGGAAAACAAGCTACTTTACATTGCGCAGTTCCGTCCTGAAAAAAGACACGCGTTGGTGTTGGAAAATTATAAGACGTTTGTTGAAACATGCCGCCGGTCGAAATTGCCCGTGGCAAAGGTACCCAAGATCGTGTTTCTAGGCTCGTGTAGAACACAAACAGATTCCTCGACGCTCGATAGTCTCCGTGCGCAAGTTGCCGAGCTTCAGCTACTGGAATATGTGGAGTTTATTGTCGACTGCTCGTTCGATGAGGTCAAAAAGACGTTGGCCTCGTGTTCGTTTGGCCTCAATGCGATGTGGAACGAACACTTTGGTATTGGTGTGGTGGAATACCTCAGCTCGGGGGTGATCCCCATTGTACACGCGTCAGCGGGTCCGCTTCTTGATATTGTGAAAGAAGACGAGCCGGCATCCACGTGGAAAAACAATGTGGGCTTCTTCTTCAAGAGCGAGACCGACCCCGATTTCGAGGGTTCCGTAACTGACGGATTACTTGAGTTTACCATCCGTGAAAAGAAGTGTGCCTTCCCTACATTGGCAGGACTCCTTGAGAAAGTGTTTATTGAGAACCCTGACGAGATTTTGGAATCTGCATTACAGAAAAAAAGAGACTTGGGCGTGAAACTTCTGCAGGAGAGGTTCTCGAACAAGCAATTCAATCGGTCTTGGATCGACCATGTGCGCAGACTAGCAGAGTTGGAGATTGTTTACCGAGAGTCTCGCAGAGACAAGGTGGAACTTGTCTACTAGATGATCTGGTGCTTGGTTGGTTTCAGTTTAAGTTCTGAGGAAGTGGTTGGCGAGAGGATCAGTTTGATGACTATCTAGGAAAGATATCCTTGTATAACGCAAGCAGAATCGTCACTCTCGGGCCTAGTTTGAGCAGATTTAATTCAAAACAAGTTTTGTTTTGGGGAATAACAGGTGAGATTTATTATGGGGGAACAATGAGCACGGATCTGGGTAAGGTGTTGATTTATTGTGTACTCTTGATATATAGACGGTGTGCTTTTGCTCTAAGGTGCAACCTCAAAAAAGTAACCAATGGTACAAAGACGAAGATTAAGTTTGGGAAATTTCCAGGTCGTGAAGCAGGTCGTGAAGCGTGGCCAAGAAGAAATCGAGTCTACTTTCGATAAGGAAAATTGTGGCGAAGTAAAAGAGGGAGAATAACCATGTGGTTGGACCAGACAAAAGTTGATACAAACCAAAAGAAAATTGAAGCCACGTACAAGTGGATATCACCAAACGTGTTTTATCAGTCTAAAGCATCGTATGATATCCAATTGGGTATTCAACCATAAAGGCATGAAATATTTGAAAAAAAACACCAGCGGAATTGACGGTAGGAATAGCTACTATGAAACCCCACAACACTAGAGAGAAGTGACTATAACATTCGTCAGAAAACCTGGCTGATGTGTATTATAGAACCACATTAGTACAAGCTTGGGGTTCTGAAATTGACTATTTCTTTGCAGACGTCTCTTTGGGATAAAACTGGTTTGAGTGAATTTGCAATAAATCAGTGGGGTTGGTCACTTTAGAATGCATTCCATTGAGTATCTTCCCAATTAGGGTCCCATGATATGACATATTCAGTAATCGATACTTTTATTGTGCAATAAAAGAAAAGACAAAGTTTATAATTTCACGACTCATTCCAACTTCTCTTGTGGTAGTTTCGTGATGTAGGCCAGGGACCTAGAAGAATGGGGTCCGTAATCAATTGGTTTATAAATTTTAAAAAGAAATTAAAGATTACGACGACGACAAAGAAGTAATCCAGATGGAGGCAAAAAAAAAAAAAAAAAAAAAAAGATCCATCCGAATATCCAGTGTAGCTGTAACCCCCAAGACTGGTTGCAACCTTATAACCAGGAACCATATAGGAAGTGGCCACATCCAAATGATACCCGAAATATGACTTACCCCTCCCCGCAACAACATCACTAAAGAAGAAATCTGAACCCTCTTAAATGAAAAAAAATAAATAAATTTGAAAAAGACAGGAGTACCTTGTCAAAATCGATCTGGGGCCTGAACCATCCAACACCCACACTATGTGCAGAAGCACCCAGAAACCCCACGATTATCTTTTCCCACGATGTCCCGATACACCCCGGACCAACATAAAAGAGCCAATGTCATATTTGAATTTCCCTATTTTCCCTATCCCCGTAGATTCCCCATTATTGTCTGTGTATTCACGGTTTCTAGCAGTGAACAGGCCGTGTTGCCTGCACCTGTGTCTCAGGTGTGCCTCAGCATTACCTCCAGAATTACCACCGGTACCACCCAATCATACCCACATCCTGCTTTTTCGAGCTAAACACGTCCCACAAACCACCCCTTCGCCCCATTTGCCCTTATCATAAAATAAAATGAAAAATACCGCCCACCTCCCCCACCAAAATCGCAATGCTTAACGGGGACCCACAACCACCTCGCGGTCGTGCGCGCACCGCCTCGCTCCGACAACCGTGTCCAAAACTCCTCCATACATGCTCACTACAACAGCCTCCCACCTCCAAACCACGTGTATTCACCCATCAAAAATAAACAACCAAGCGTTTCACATCCACCAAAACACAGTGAAATACCATGAAGTTGGACGTGACTAAGCAATTCTCCGTTCGGTCGGAAAGGGTCAAGGGCATCGACTGCCACCCTACTGAACCCTGGATCTTGACCACTTTATACAATGGAAAAGTGGAGATCTGGTCATACGCCACCAATACCTTGGTCAAGCTGATCCAAGTGACCGATTTACCGGTCCGTGCAGGGTGTTTCATTGCCCGCAAATCGTGGATCGTGGTGGGATCGGATGATTTCCAGGTGCGCGTGTACAACTACAACACCGGGGAGAAGATCACCCAGTTCGAGGCCCACCCGGATTACATCCGTAGTATTGCCGTGCATGCGCTGTTGCCATATATCTTGACGTCGTCGGATGATTTGACCATCAAATTGTGGAACTGGGACAACAACTGGCGTCTTGAGCAAACCTACGAGGGCCACCAGCACTACATTATGAGCGTAAACTTCAACCCCAAGGACCCCAACACTTTTGCGCTGGCGTGTTTGGACCGCACCGTCAAAGTGTGGTCGTTGGGCTCAACCACCCCCAACTATACCTTGATTGCACATGACGTCAAGGGCGTCAACTATGTAGGCTACTATCCCCAGGCAGATAAGCCTTATCTCATCACTTCTTCCGACGATAAGACCATTAAGGTGTGGGACTACCAGACGAAGTCGTGTGTGGCCACGCTCGAGGGCCACCTTGCCAACGTGTCCTTTGCCATTTTCCACCCGGAATTACCCTTGATCATTTCCGGATCCGAGGATGGAACCGTGCGCTTCTGGAACTCCAACACCTTCAAGTTGGTCAAAACCGTCAACTACGGCTTGGAGCGTGTTTGGTGCGTGAGTATCTTGCAGAAGTCCAATGCTGTGGCGGTTGGTTGCGACTCGGGTTACGTGGCCATCAAGCTCGGAAACGAAGAGCCCATGTTTTCCATGGACAACAACGGTAAATTGATCTACGCCAAGAATTCCGACGTTTACCAGTCGGTCATTCGTCCCGCCACCACCGAGGGCTTGCACGACGGCGATAGTTTGCCCTTGCAACAAAAAGATCTCGGTACCATTGAGTTGTACCCACAATCATTGGCCCACTCTCCCAACGGTAAGTTTGCCGCCGTGTGTGGTGACGGCGAGTATCTTGTGTACACTGCTTTGGCGTGGCGGTCTAAGGCCTTTGGTAAAGCGTTGGACTTTGTCTGGAACACCCATGATTTCTCCAATGCCGCCACCTTTGCCATCCGTGAATCCAAGATGGCCATCAAGGTTTTCAAAAACTTCCAGGAGTATGTTTCTGTGGACCTCGTCTACGAGGCTGAAAAGTTATTCCCCGGTGCGTTGCTTGGAGTCAAGTCCGTCGGTCTCTTATCTTTCTACGACTGGGAAACTGGTTCGCTCGTTAGAAGAGTGGATATCGAGGATGATATTGAGGACGTCGTTTGGTCTGACAGTGGAGAGCTCTTGGCCATCTTGACCTCCAGTATATCTTCTGAGACTAGCGATGGTACCACCGCAGCGGGCGGAAAGACTCATGAGGCATACTTCTTGAGTTACGATTCTGGTATTTACCAAGAAGCCGTCGAAAGCGGTGACATTAGTCCTTCGGAGGGCGCCGAGTCTGCGTTCGACGTGTTGTACACCTTACCTACTACCGAGCAAATCCTGTCGGGTAAGTTCATTGGTGATGTGTTCATCTTCACTACCAACTCCACACATAGATTCAATTACTTCGTGGGAGGAGAGGTAATCAACTTGACGCACTTCGACCATACATACTACATTATTGGCTACAAGGCTTCTGAGGGCAAGGTTTATCTCATTGACAAGTCCTTCAATGTCGTTTCGTGGTACGTCAATGCTGCCGTTTTGGAGTTGCAAACTTTGGTGATGCGCGGTGACTTGGAGCAGTTTGCGACTGCCACCGTGGTGGACGAAGAGTCGGGTGAAGAGGTTCCCTGACTTGTCCACCATTGCACCTGGCCTGTTATCGGAAGAGTACTCGGCCTATATGACCGATTTGTCCAAGACCGAGTTGAACCAGTTGGCCAGATTCTTTGAGAAGTTGGGCTACTTGAAGTTGTCCTACTCGTTGTCACAGGATTTTGACTCCAAATTCCAAATTTCCTTGTCTACTGGAGACTTGAAGCAAGCTTACCAGTTATTGCTGGAGAACCAGGAGTCCAACCCATCTTCTGCTCACTTGCTAAGCCAAAAATGGACAAAGTTGGGAGACTTGGCCATGGCAAAATGGCAAGTCAAGTTGGCCGAAGACTGCTACTGGCTGGCCAATGATCACACGTCTTTGTTGTTGTTGCTTTCTTCTTCCAACAACAAGAGCCTGTTGGCTCGTCTTGCTGAAGCTACCGAGAAAAGTGGTGAATACAACATTTCTTTCCAATCGTTATGGTTGTGCGGTAACAAAGAGGGATGTGTGGATTTGTTAATCAAGACTGGAAGAACTGTTGAAGCAATGTTCTTGGGTCGCACCTATGGCGTTTCAAGCGAGAAACTTGAGAGTATCGCAGGTTTGTGGAAAGCTGCAATTGTCGTCTGAGGGCAAGAAGCACATTAGCGACAGATTGATTTTTGACTTCTCGAAATTGGGTGTCAGCAACGGGGGTGCGTTGATCGACCTCGAAGATTCTCAAAAGGTGGAGGAGAAATCGGCCGAGCCTCTGCTATTAGATTGAAGATGAAACCCTCAAGCAAGAAAACAAAATTGAAAAAAAAAATTGAAAATGCAGCCTAATTGCGATTCCGGCTGCGATAGATGCATCGGCATAACAATATACTTTGAATAAAAACTAAACTGTGGTGGTAGATTTTCCTAGAAAGACACTCTTCTCTATTTACATATTACTGGAGGTTGGAGGGACGTTTGACTCCAAATACCTCATATTTATCTATGGTGTGGTCCTTCTTTTTCTCGCAAATGATGAATAAATCTTGCCGGGCCGGGGTTAATGACGAGATCCTGTCGTTGGCGCTCCATCGAGTCACTTTATGAAATACTTGGGAGAACCTCGTCTCTATTAAAGACAATTCCGGGTCGGATAAATCCACTTGGGCCAAACGCACCACAAAATTTCCTCCTTTGGCCAAACATGTGCCACATAGTAGTAAAGCAGCCTCGGCCATATCGATGGACGCCTTTTCGGGGTTATCCCAAGGCTGCCGAAGCATTTTATTTTGGCTGCTTCGTATGTATGGCTTGCTGAGGGTGTTGTTGTGGAACCCGCTTTCCTGGAGAGGTGGTGTGCCCAAGTCTGAAAGTACTAGATCTGCCTGGTAGGAAAATGGAGGTAATAATTGAATTTCTGGTTGTGTTTTCAGTGCGGGGTTCTTCTGACGGAAAGACGCCTGCTTTTATTGGTCAAGGCGCTCATTTCGTCGGCAGGCCATTTTTCCGTGCT
>BIMT01000111.1:0-14582 GCA_005406065.1 Metschnikowia sp. JCM 33374
TGACACCGAAAATGGAAAAGTATGCCACGGGCAACGCACCCAAGATGTTGAAGAACACAATACACATGATACATTGGAAGAAGGACAATCCAAACACAGTCACACCAAGAGCACCCAAACCATACGTGGCAATGACCATGTTGGCGGACCACCACATACTGGCGGCATTGATGATGGAGTCATCGTGTTTTTCCTCATCGGTAACAAGCTCAAGACCCTTTGTCTCGGCATTCAATTTGGCAGCCCAGCGGTTGAAGAAACCCAATCCGCCCACCGACGTTTCTCCCACTCCGGAGTCCAGAAGCGATTTCTCGTAGTCATCCAAAGAGCCATCCTTAGTGGCAACAGGCTGGTGGCCAATGGCCTTTTCTTGGTCGGTCATTACAAAATTACAAGGTGTTTAGAACAGAGGAAAGCGGGCAAAGATTCACTGCCACCAAAAACACACACACACGTTAAGGGAAGAAAGAGGGTCGTATTTCAAAGAGAAAAAAAGAGAAGGAAGAAGCGGTAGGACGTTTTTTTTTTTCAATATATACAATTTCTTCAAGCCCGCTTCAGCCAAAGATAAGGCACATCGCGACCAGAGGGGGATGCCAGCGTCAGTAGTGCACGGGTACGGGTAACCATTTTAGGCGATTTCCCTTGCCATCGCAGCGGCGGATGCATTTAGGTGCATGGTATGAGTGAGCAAGAGAAAAAAAAAGCAATTTCAAATTGCGCGCTTCCGGCAGGCAACCCCGGTCTCCCGGTATATAGCAGTTAATCCGTGCCCGCGGCATCCCCATTCATGCGGCATTATTGGATTAGATAGGCTGCCGGAGAAACCACACGGCTTTTCCGCGGCAACTGGCAAATCTCACCACTTTTTACATTTAGACCCAGGCGTGACTTCAGATCTGGGACCAAGGTGCATTTTTAAGATATGACTTTCGAGCGATAAGCACGTGAAATGGAAGTTTCCCGGCCACTTCACCGCCGCCCATTTTGACGCCGCCCACTTTGACGCCGCCCACTTTGACGCCGCCCCCGGGCGTTTCAGCGTGTTTTCTCTCGACCACACAATAGTGTCATTTGAAATTTGATTTTGGGTTGTACACTATGGCCGCAAACGCCTTTCACTCAATTTCGGAGTGCGCCTTCCTGTGTCGCGGCTCCGAAGGTGTTTAGGCGTCCGAAACCTGACTCTTCCGGTACATTTATTACAACTTAGATTACGGTACAAGCGATGCGTAGGAGTCAAGGCTTTTTTTCTTTGGTTTTCCCAAGGAGGTGTTGGTGATTGATTGTGCTGTTGTGGGTTTGTTCCACCGACTTTTTGTGCGGTTTTTGTGCGATTTTGATAGCGCATGAAACAGATTATGCAATGAATTTATTTCCTTGTTCGAATATTGAAAAGGTTTGTGGTTGTTTTTGGCTTCTATTGTTATTTTGTTTTGGCTTTTTCCTTTCTGCATTGGACTTGTAGTGCAGAGAAGTTTGCTTCACTCGGAAGCTCCGCGAAAACACGCAGAAGCTAAAATACCGGGACAAAATAAAATTCCAAAAAAATTCCAAAAAGAGCAAAAAAGAGCAAAAAGATGGGAAAATGGGCTTGCACTTTCATGAATTGTTAGATATGGCCAGGATTAACCTAACCGATAATTTCCTCATAGAGGGTTTATCTTTGCAAGAAATCACCTGGTGATGTTTCTGCTTCAGCCAATGAGCTTTGACGGAAGTCGCATTACCTGGAGCGCACTGTCCTGTTTCGGGCATCCTGTTTCGGGCATCCTGTTTCGTAGTACTGTTTCTTGGCCAATTATAGAATTGCCCAAATGGGGAATTTTCTGTTTTTTGGGGTTGGCTCTGGTTCTTGGGGGTTGGTTCTGGTTCTTGGGGTTTGATAAAATTTCACTCGGTATCGTTCACCATGGATGCTGATGCCAACCGTGTTGTATAAAATGTAGGCCATCCGAGGTTCACTCGCCAGATGTGGATCACTTTCAGAGCAGGAGCTAAGGTCGACTCGTGGGCTACAACCGTAGGATGATAATCATCAGGCTGTGCGGATTCAGTCCGACCCAGCAATCTATGGGTGAATGGATATCCTAGGAATACTGTGTTGTTTTCCTAAGCCAAGTCGTTCCTTGATGCCTCTTCCAATGGATGATGATTCATGGCAACAGGACTACTTACTGCGAACTTACAGGACCACTTCCTTGCAATTCTTCAGAGACTAAATTGCGGAAGAAGACATAAAATTCAATCTTGATGATCTCAACTCACGAGACGCGAGGGTGGTGGACCGAGTTGGAGATTTGGCTTGTTTTTCAAAGACAGAATGCTCATGCGATAATAATTTCCCAATTGGGATATTCCATCACGGTTCCAAATTCGTGGGTAAAATGCCACTTCCTTTCAGAAGTCAACCCGAAGCACATTTGGGACAACGTAAAGTCATGGACAGTGCAAGTAGATACAGATCCAGTTGAGGTAGTAGTTCTCACTGGATGTATAGATGGAATACCGATGGCGGGGTAGTAAATCAGAGAAGCAGCTTCACCAGTAGACTGAGACTCGGTCAAAGTAGACGTCTGGACTGGATGGAAGCCTGGTCTTCCCAAGATAAGGGGAGTATCAAACAGAGACGCAGGTTGACTAGTGACGCTAACTTCAGTCGAGCTAGACTCAGGGCCAGTTGGGGTGGAAGTTTGGGGAGGATGGAAATGTGGAAACCCCAAGATCATGGGATCATAAACCAGGGTCACAGTATCATCGGTCGAATGAGATCCAGGGCCAGTGTGTTTTATGGTATTTCGCTGGTATATGTGCACTCACCGAAACTGGAAAATGACCGATTTTGTCAGGTCCAAGTCAGGGAATCGGTGGTTTGGTCATTGGTGATGCGTGCATTATGGCAGGTGAGACGTCCATTACAGCGGGAAACACATGGTATGCGTTTAACAGAAGGAGGAAGAAAGGATACACCGTATCACGGCATATTCACCATATTGACAGCGGCCACCAGACACTGAAGTTGTGGGGTGAACAACCAGACAGGAGAAGATGATAACTCGACCACGTCGATACTCGTCGGCCTAGTGCAAGGAAATAGACGTAGGCCCAGATTTGGCCAGGTCCAGGATATATTTGTTACATCACTAGATCACCAAACACTGTGTGGTTCTGAGATACAAATATGGTGTACCACTAGCTGGTGCATGGTACTACTGGACACCACAAGTTACGATATCACGAAGTGGTCAACTTCTCACTAATACAACAACAAAGATAAAACAGATTAGTGCTCATAAAAGTATCCTTCCTTAGTGGTTTGCCAAAAAAAAAAAATGGACTTCAACCTCCGTGTGTTGATATATCCCGAATACTACAACCAGCACCTCGAGAGTTCCTTGATTTTTGAGTTTGAACATTCCATGAACCCACAAACCAGTTTCAGGCAGTATTGTGACCTATTGATGGCGCATCTTGCTAAATTAGTTACTCAACTGCCGGAACTTGAAATCTCTTGTGTTTTGGATGATCAATATAACGGGTTGGATCTGGACTCTCCAGTGGACACCCTATGTTCGGGAGATATACTTCGGGTATTTGTCAAGACCGAAGATTCTGCAGTGCTGAAGATTCCGGCGATTTCGTGCTTTGAAATCCTGGATTAGTGTTCTACATGATACGTGAATGTGCTTCCTTTTCACCAGACTTCTGCTAATAGCACACAAGTCTCAGATACATGAGTTGATTGTCCCAGCTATGTAAGGTGAGGTCTGATTGGCTGGAACGAGGTCCAATGGCTCTATTTTGCCGTGGAAGAGACCTGCAAGTTGAAGCCAAGAAGTGTCCCAAGCGAATGTTTTTTTTCACAGAAGAACGGGCCGTGAACAACACTACAGAGGATTTGTATTGGGATCGTCATATCTATGATTACTTTTTTATATTATTTTCAGGAACAGCGAGTAAAATGATCTTTCGCTCTTGAAAAAAAAGACGTGAACTAGAAAAACTATTTACGAAGGTTCGTTTCATTTCCAGCTTTCCGGTTATAGTAGCACAAGGTGCTTGAGATCAGAAGTGATAATCATCACACCCACCATAACCAACGCTTTTAAACCCCCAATCAAGAGGCACTTTTCGAATTGCAAACAAAAAACAGGAAGCATGTTTTCATGTCGCCGTGCTTCTGCATGCCTTACACAACAAGGCACCCATGAGAGCATCCAGCTATATCACATGGTTTTAGTTGTTTGCATTGTGAAAAAGACTTTCCACTCCTTTTCCCAATTTCGTTCTCGGCCATTGCCACACCAATCCTATAGTGTATTTTCAAGGGTTTTCCAGAACTACAGTAGACGCAAATTTAACACTACAATTTCACCGATGCAGACAACAAATTGCCAAAGTGTCCTTGATAGGCGGTCCCAAAGATTTCTGCTTGATAATCACTGACTTGGTCTTGACCCCCTGTAATTGAACAGTATGTATTGGTAACCCATCTGCCGTGCCACCAAGGAAATCACCTTTGAAATACGAGCCATACATCCTTACCACAGGTTTTGGAAAGTACCAAATTAACGGTACCAATGTAACATCTATAACAATACATATTCTAAATATGTGAGTCCATCCAGTGTTGAGCAGAAATTTGTATTGAATCAACAGTCGGCTTACCTCATTCATTAGTGAAACCGCTTGCACCTCGGTCATGCTGATTGTTCTTTCTAGTATCCGGATCAGACCATGTAATCCATTCTTCGGTGTAGTTCAAAAACTAGTTTAGCTACTGCTACACGGGTTTTCCATGGACACATCTTTTTACATACCAGAGCTCCAGGGCTTGATTTGAAAAGACATTAATGTGATCAGAGAGTGTGTGATCTGATGAAAAGCGGATCAAGCCAGATTCTGAAGTCTTTGCACAAACTGTGCTGTAATAATCTTCTTCAATCTGAAAGTTCTGTCTCTTCCTCTCGTTTTAAGGCAAAGACTCAAAAACGCAACTAGGGAGAAGAACTGACTGTCTTCCCATGAGAATACTCCGACCTCTTTTTCATATTCCAAGACAGTTGACGGAATGCTCATTTCCATTCAAAAGGCATGGTTGATATATACCATTAACATAAAAGCCAGCAGTATTTTCAGCACTACTAAAATTACCGTCACTGGGATATAACTTTGAAATTACACGCATTACTCGCCAGTCATAGCATACCTACAAGGACAGTGGGCATTTTTTTCTGTTTCTTTATTAATTATAGCTTCTCGCTTTTAACTCGTGCTGCTAACTGCTTGAGGCCATGCCTCGAAAACCCCAAGCCTTCTAGGCGGGGTTATATTATTCAAACACAAGTTTCTAATTTGCTTCTGTGGGTCTTTGCGCCGGCGTCTCACTATATAGCCCAACAAAACGCCAGTATCGTCTGTCACAGAATTTTCTTTCTCTCTTTCGTTCTTTCTTTCGCCTTCGTTCGGGGAAGCGGGCCATTTCCCGGGTGGGTTGGTCAGAGCACACATTTTCATTCTATGCCTCCGGATCACCCTTGCTCTATAACTGCCAACCGATGTGAAAACACCCGGAAGTGCAGTAGTCTAAACCTCCAGACCAGTCTTGTCTGAGGAAGATTACTTTTTCAAACCAAAGTAAAGACCCAAGATAAGTCCAAGAATGATAAGGATAAGCACCGTGATTCCGAAACACCACAACTTCTTCTTACGGGCCTTCTTGGCCAGCACAACCGCCTTGTTGGTGTGTCCCACACCCTGCTCAATGTCGTGCTGAGCAGTTTCGATCTGCTCCTCAATCTGTTGAATGGGCTGGTCTTGCTCAACCACCAACTCCTCCATGTCATGGAACAATTGCGTCAATTCAGCCATGGTTTTCTCCAACTTCAACAATTCGCGGTGACGCACTTGCACCTCGTTCAACACGGTACGTGCCTCGCCACGGCGGTTCAGCTGCATCAACGCCTGTTGGAAAATCTGTTGGTTGCTGCCACCATCCTCAACAACGGCCTGGATTTCTTCAGGAGTGGCGTCTGGCTTGACAATACGATACTGACGCTCGGCCTGCACCTTGGTCTGCTCCCTGTTGTTGCTCTCGGCCAATCTGTAGCGCTGGATCAAGTCCAAAAACTTGTTTCTGGTGGTCTCGGCCTGGGCGGCTTTTTGTGGGTTGTGCAGTTGGGCAGCCTGGGTCTGGACGTTTTTAATTCTCAGCTTCAACTCCGCCTGTAAACTTGACGCTTCCAAAACAAGCGCATCAATCTGTTTGGCGGCATATTCGCCGTCGCCAGCATCGTTCAAGTCCAAGTCGAGTTCCTGCAAGTGGTTTTTCTGTTTGTTGGCAATCAACTCCACCAAGTTACCGTAGTTATCCAACTGGAGGTTGATGTCTTGGATCTCGTTCATGAATCCGACGAAATCGTCCTCTTCCTCATATTTGAACGCGCTCATCTCGTAGGTGTTTGTGTTGGCGGGGGCGCTGTGGCCACCACTTCCGTTGTTGTAATATGGGTTACTCATTTTTGGAGATTTTGATTTTGATTTTGTCTTTGTCTTTGTTTTTTGATCTTTTTGATCGTTTATTTCTTTTCCAGATGTGCTTCCTGGAGGATATAATTAAAGAGGGACAGGAATAGAACTTTTTAGCCCGGGGGTTTCCGTGGTTTCCGTGGTGTTGGTGGGTTCCGTGGGGTTCCGTGTTATATATACCAAAAATAGGGGAAAGAAGGAAAGAGAGCACACCAACGGGCTTATGATGGTGTTGAGGCTCACCGCACCGGTGGCCTTTTTTCGTGGCCCTGCACAGAACCGGCGCGCGCCCTTCACAACATTGGCCATGTTTTCTTTTGGATGGTTTGGTTGGTTTCCTGGCTTGAGATTGGAAGGGCCCGAAAAACGCGGGCTGTGAAGACAAGAAAAATCTCTGGATTCTTGTGGAAAAGCCGCCCTTTCTTGTGAGGATCTCGCTCAAAGTGACTAATAATAAAGGCCATAGTAGAAAATTAACAACATACTTTCACAAGTTTTTGAAGAGGGTTATTTTTAGCAAGCCGGGGTCTGAATTTTTTGCAGGCTGTTGATGAGCCCCTTTTTTATTTTTAAGTGACGTCGTTTAGTCCGTCGTTCCGGTTTGCACAGACTCCACCATCATTCCTCATCCGAACATCATCACATCACGGCTGTGCTGAGCCGGGCCTCGTTCCGAGCGGGGCCTCTTCGAGGCTGAACCCGGGTGTATGAAGTGATTGGAAAAATGTAATTATGATTTTTACGAGCAACATTTGACGCTATTATATTGCCACTATTGCCACTATTTCCACTATTTCCACTATTGCTACTCTTTTTCTTATTATTTTGCATATGTTTAATAGCTCTAGCGAACGTGGGCCGGGACGAGATTGATTGTCGCACCAGTTTGGATTGGCTTGGCTAATTACTTGCATCCACACTACTGTATAGACGTAGTACCATCCAGGTGGGGCTATTTTAGGATAGAGTTATTTTGGGAAACAAAAAAAAAAAAGGAAAACTGTTCGACCTGGCTAATGTATTTTTATATCTGCTCTTATTTTATCACGCACTTGATCATCTAACGGCGCCACGATGACGACTCTTCGGGCCTCTTCGGGCCTCTTTGGGCCTCTTTGGGGCGTGGCAGGCCTATACTTTTTGCAACAAAGGAAGACGCGAGGTTGTTTTGTCGTTAACAAACCAAAATTCGCGCGATTGGTTCGGCCCTAGTAACTGATTTTCAAAGCTTCTTGTGACGTTGCACTTGGCTAAACATAGAACTAAACCACGTCGTACATCTACTCTCATGACTCAATTTTTGGCCACGAATGATATATGGTACTCTCAAAAAAAAAACAGGATGTTTTCTACTACTGAAGCCACCGCTTTCAGGCAAATACTACTTTTGGAGCACATCGTAGTTGGTTAGCTTGGAAGACGGCTGTCACGTGAAGTTAAGAGTTTGTATGGACGTATCTAGAGGAATATGGTGATCACAAATCAACAACAAAATCACCCCCTTCCGTTTCAAGAGCACTGCATCATGTAGCTATATTCCCCATCAAGGCTACTTTCCGCTGCTCTTTTTCTTTCTTTATTATCCACACTATTTGGAGTCACCGTGCATAAAGACTACTTTTTCCCGGTATTGAAAAACTCCCATTGAATGATTTCTTTGCATCGTAAACTTCTTGTCTCTGATTCCCACTTCATAGGCATCTCAGCAATATGTATGGTATGACACATGCTAATAACGCATATAGGATTACTGAAATAGTCTGAAATCCAGAGAGCCCTAGGAATTTACGTGCGTGACTAAGTTCTCTCGAGATGGAAAACCTGAATACACACAAATAGATTTGAAATTAAGACTCGATATTTTCAGATACGACCTGGGCCAACCACATCCACATTTTTCATGTTAAACATTCGCTTGCTGATTCGAAGTGTTGCTTTAGTGAAGTGGACCGGAAACTCGCGTTTATTCTGTTGTATAATATGTAGTGGAGGTTTTGATGTATCATCTCGACTTCCAAAAGTGATTTATTTTAAGGAGTCGCTGCGGTAGGCAACGGCTTAATTTTAAAAGACTTTTTGGAATTGCAGGTAATGGTGAAGAAAAGAGGGTCACACTGGGAACTCTCACGAGCAAAAAGGTTCACACATATCATGAAGCATATGGACAATTACCAATCACAGAAGCGGACGAGCCTGTCCGTATATATTAAAGATACGTTCATGGTGTCTTCTCAGAGGACCTCAAAAGTACATTCAAGAAGTCTAAACTCATGTCTTCTGGCCTAGTAAGGGCATGTGCGGAAGAGACCTCTGGAATAGGCAAGGAAAACTTCCCCGTTTATATAAAGAGAATAGTCTCCATATTTGTAGTTAGCTAGTTTAATTAATCAAGTGACTTTTCTCGCAAAGCTTTATATTGCATATCATTGTAGCCACCCCAAATCCGTATTTGAACGTTAGTACGAAGTCTGATGGATCTTTGGAAACCGACTCTGGCATACATTTGGGAGCTAGCTCTGGGGGTTTTCTATAGATTTGTATAGTTTTAGGTGGGGTTGGTTTACGCCAACAATGGTTTTCCTTAATCAGAGGTATTAGAAGAAAAAATAGAGTGTTGTTCCGAAAGATTGAATTATTATTCCGAAGGTTAAAGAATTATTATTCCGAAGATTAAAAAAATATTATTCCGATTCTCCTCCATCAAGCCCCAGTACCTGACTGAACAGCCCCTTTCGATGAAATGATTGTCTTCGACTTATCTATTTTACATGAATCGAAATACTTTGGCCCATAAACGTTCAAAGAAGCAATAGCGTATGTTCAACGCGTCCTATTTGACTATTCCTCAGTAGTGGCTCTTCGTACATCCAGCAACCACACTCAAGTTTAAGCCGTCCAGGTTACCAAAAGGGGTTGGTGATGCATTTAAAGAAAAGTAAAGCACATGTATTTTTTTTTTTTTAGCCAATCAATTACTATGGGTGTCTTTGAAGGATAAACATGTTACGAAAGCCAATAGGACTCATGGCTGGTGGTATAATATACATTACACTATTCAATACTGTTTCCGCAATGTGTTATGTAAATATATGTGGACCCTGGTGGGATATCCTTCAAAGATACAAGAAAAATGCACATCTTCACTGCCTCAAGGGTGGACCAAGAAACACTCCTTCGGTAGACTTCTTGTCTTTCGAGTATGCAAGGAATAACATGTCAAGATCACTATGCACAGACATAGCTTTTCTGGCGAAACCTAAGAAATAGTGAAAGTTTCTTATGAGCAGAAGAAAGTTCCTTATGAGCAGAAGAAAGTTCCTTATCAGTAGCAGAATCGCTATATCCGTGTGCAGCTGTCTAAATGGACCCCAGAGTCTCTAAAATACGTCAACCACGTGTAACACCCCATCTACCCCTCATACACATTTAATAACCACAAACTTCAGTAGAAATCTGGCTGCACTCTTGACGACACCACTCTTCTCTCGTCTTCTCATAATAACATGGTAGCCGGTTTGGTCCCTCCCATTTCTCGTAACCCTATGGACATCATCTGTGGGTCCGTCTTCATTCAATGTCCTGCGTACATGAGCAATGTAACCGGGCCTTGGTTCATGAAGCTTAACGGTTCGCGATGATTACCGATGCTTAACGGTTTGCAAAGCGATTTTCAAAGCTCAACGCTTCTCAACGTTTTCCGGATAGCGCAGCTTTCCCAAAATGTTCATGACCTGAGAATGCGCCACGTTTCTTACCCTAGGGAATATATCTTAGGCTTGGGTGGGGTTTAATGCCCGAATTCGGAAATATTGAAGATCTGCGGAAAGTACATAATTCCGTGAGATGCCGTCTCAAAAGGAAAGGTTGCAATCCGGTTAAACGCACGCGTATGTAGATGCTTTATTACTTCCCTGTGTGATGAGTAATGACAACAGTACACACAGTTGAAGATAGAAACCGGGATTTTATTTTCAATATTCTGGTCCCAAACGGAAATCCTAGACAGCCGTTTTTTTCTTTTTTTTTTGAACGACCGTCTATTGTTTTATGGTCTCTACAAGTTCCAAGTGCGGGCCCAGTATTGCCAACAATATTGTTTTCGCTCCAGAAAAAAAAAAAAAAAAAACAACAACCAAAAAAGAAATCACCCTTCTTGTCAGTACTTGCCTAAATAACACTAGATTCAATGCACAAATCCTTAATACTTTAACCAAAAAGCAACTTTGTAGCGTGACATAATAGGAATTCTACCAACGCCATGTATCGTCTAGCTCTATTTCTATAGCAAACCCCATGATGATTCCAGCCCCATGAACCATGTACCTGACACTATATAAGAGTAGAGTGATCCGCTCAAAGCCATTATTTTCATTAATCCAACACAATACATCAACATCTTTCGACTTTACACCCCTCAACCATGAAATTCACTCAACTCATTGCTCTCTCTTTCGGTGTTTTCACCGCCAATGGCTTGTTCGTCGCCGACACAAACAATACTTCCGGCTTTAAATCTGTCACCTACACTTATGGGGATAATTTGACCTTATCACTTCCAAACGCCACTTTTTATAACTCTCCGGGTATGATGGGTCCAGGCTCAACTGACCAAATTAGTAACCCAATCGATAACGATACCCAAGACCAGGTTGTTGATGCTGTCAAAGATGTTTTCGAATGCTTCCTCGACGCGTTCCATGACTTTGGTGATGTCACTGGGGGAGGCTTGGACTCTTTGCTTGAAAACTCCGGATACTCCGTCACGACATCGGCGGAAAAGCGCAGCTCAAGATTGGTCCGTAGAGGTGATTTCTTATCGGTGTTGAAAAACGTTTTGAAGGTGGTGTTGACGGGAGTTGGTGCCATTTCGAATGCGTTGGCCTCGGCCCAACCGGAATTGGCGCTTTTGAGTAAAGCTGCCTATGACATCAAATCGTATTTGGGTTAATTTGATTGCAAACCCTGCCATTTATTGTTGAATGGTTTTCGGCCTTGTGATTTATAGGACTCTCTTGATTTAGCTTGTCGTATATGGATAGGATCAGCCTGCGCAAGCTTTAAACTTGAGATGGGTGTATATTAAATAAATATTCTGAAGTACCCTCTGCTTTGTTTTTGCATATTTTCAAGTATCTCTATAACCTTTGTGGTTGCTTTTGTGGAATGTCCTCTGTAATTAATGAGTCTCGACAATGGTACGTGGCTGCGTTCTGGTATGTTATGTACTGGTTTATCCCTTCACATGAAATAGCATTCTTAGGATTGAAGAAGAGCTCGTATCCAATGAAATAGGGCATCGTGGCATACCAACACGAAAGACCGAGACACTTCATCATCAAAAACTCTCATGCTCACTAAAGTGGTTGATTGTTATAGGAGGGTTGGACTCTCTTGTGTCATTTTAATTAAAATCACCGAAAACCAGCAAAATAATTATCAAATTCTACCTTCAAACATTCACCGTAGTCCTTCTTTTCTCACGTCATCACCTAAGTGAGTAAAATTGGGTATATAAAATTTGGCATATATCTAGCACGCGAGCCAGGGCCTGTCCAGTGTCCCCTAGGGCGGCAGGCAGTAGGTGTGCGAAATGGCCTAGGTCCCGGGAAAGCTAGTTCAGCAGCCGTGTTTTCTTATACTTTGAAGTTAGGAAGGTCGAAAAAACATATCTTGTAAAAATGATATCCAACACAATTGGTGGCTTCATGAATGTGGGATTAAAAAAGGGTGCTCTCCGCTTTATCAGAATCTCCAATCCACCCCGTTAATGGCTAGACTTATTACGAAAGGTTTTTGATTAAATAGTTTAGTCTCTTCCATGCCAAATCCTGAAGAGTTTTGGGTGCTCCGATAGCTTTCTTTGGGGTTAAAATATTGTTTTGTCCAGTTACGGATAATTAATCTTTGTCCAGATTTTCTCTCGTTCATAGTGTATCTTTTTATCTTTCATCTTCGATCTTTTATCTTTTTTGCCTTTTGTCTGTTTTGCTTTGTATTTATTATCCTTTTATCTTTTTATCATTTTGGTCGTTGTTTTTTTCTTAACTTGATTTGTCAAATCTGAGAAGTGAATGTGTCTCAAACCTTTTTCCGAACTGCGAATTTTGGTGGGCTCCATTGTTGTCTTGCTCGTATTTTTCTCAAACCGTTTTTGTTGGATATTTTCGGCCGCAACACAATTATGCATTAGTGGTCTAGATTTCTACATTACAGTACACTGTCAGAACTTCCCCACGTCTTTCTGGGGCTCCTCGTAATTTAATCGCCCTGCTTTAATATGCGCCACATTGTTTCGATACCCCGTCTAATATACCCTATTCTACTACAATAGATTCTTCTTTCTGGAAATTGGGAACATTATCAAAAATGGGAGAAAACCAACCGAGTATGCGAGAAGATGGCTGATTCCTACCATAATCATCCAAAGCATACGTACTCTGCATCTAGTATAGCCAGTAAGCACAGTACACAACTACTATCACAAGAGTAACTTAGTAAGGTACTCTACGTATTCCCCTGAAAGAGAATTACCCCCTCTGATTAACCTAGAGAAACCCCAATTCAGGAAAAAGAGGTTTAAATCTTTTATATGTTTCTTTAAGAAAAAGATCTCAACGTTCACCACCTGAAATGGAAAAATATCCTACCCCGAACCTCGAGACGGAACTCCGCTTTTTCTACACCACAGCTTACGATTTAATACTTCCATGCAACAAGAAAGGACAATCGTGCCCCAGGTGACGGACTAAATTTTCAGTATATATCTTTCTTCAGCTATTCTAACCGATAACTGTTCCTATTGTTTGACGGTTCCCTTCCACTACCAATATAGGTATTTTTCATTTTGAACAACCACCTTGGGTCCGAGTTTCGGAAACACCACTCTATTTCCCATAACCGGAAAAAGGCAATTTCGCTACTGCTTGAAGTAATGCATTACCTATTGGGCAGTATAATAACTTTCAACCCCAACTAACTCTGCTTTCTCGAGGAAAATAGTTCACACTGCAACAAAACAAATCACGTCCCACTATATAAGTACAGAGATAATCTCATCATCTCAAGTCACCAACTCCATTTCTACCTTAACCACCTCTGCCATGAAATTCAGCCAACTTCTTGCTCTCTCTTTCGGAATTTGCACCGTCCACGGGGTGGCCATAGGCGAGACAATTCAGATTCCCGACGCTCATGACGTCACCCATGTTTATGCTGATCATCCACCAATAGAATTTGGAAAAGACGCTGCTGCTTCTCCTGATACAATCACTTCGGGTCCACAAGACCAAATCGATGACCTCATCCAAGAAAAGATTGCTGTAGTCGTCGAAAAGCTTACACCAGACTTTTTCCATGTCTTACACGGCCTTCATGAGGTAACTGGTGGCAGGTTGGACTCTTTGTTTGAACAATATGGATACTCGGATACAGTTTCTCCTGAAAAACGCAGTTCTAGTCTGGTCCACAGAGACGACTTTTTATCGGTGTTGAAAAGTGTGTTGAAGGTGTCATTAACCGGAGTTGGTTCCCTTGCGATGGTCTTGTCCTTCGTGGATCCCCCATTAGCTGCTGTGGGCACTGCGGCATTTGCAATCAAAGAGGCTTTGGGTTAAGCCCATGGCTTCATATGTGAATATGTTTTGGCTCTAGTAGCTCTTGATAAGAGGTGAATATTAAGTAGTATGCGCCAACTCTATGAATGAGGACATCTTGGTGTATCGAATAAGTTTTCTCGTTTCATATTTTTCAGCTATTTTTTTAAAGATATTTCTACATTATTGCCAATAACTATGTGTTTTCAAAAACGCAGACCTTTCGTCGTCTTATGATGGAGCTTTACGACCATTCAATGTGTCTAGTAACTGTATTGGCCAGTTGAGCATATTAGTCCTTGTTAATAAATACTCACCATATTAGGAACCTTTTATTGGCCTCTAATTAAGAAGGGATGCGTTTTTAGGCTATCTGCTGCGCCGCTGGTTTCATCAGCCACCTTCACCATCGGCTCCGAACCCATCTCGACTTCCCATGGTTTATATCATAGTGGTTACATA
>BIMT01000113.1:0-41956 GCA_005406065.1 Metschnikowia sp. JCM 33374
GTCTAAATCTGCTATGTTAAAAATATGTTAATCTCAAAAAACTGCAGCCAAGCGCCGCAACAAGGTGTGAACTATAGGTTCAGCGAGGATAGATTTTATCCCAGACTACGATGAAGTTTTTCAATACAATTAAGAAAGAAAATATGATATTTACAGGGTATCACAAAGTAGAAAAAGAAGAGTCAAACAATATTATTCAGAGTCGTTGATTTGAGCCTTTAATCTTTCGCGTAATCACCTTTTTTGTAAAAAAACACTACTTCAAGTTCAGCTGTTCTTTATAAATAGAACACACCGAATTTAGTTTTTAAAGAAGATTAAGTATTTTTTTTTGCCTTCGTGATTCTTTTCATACTATTATGTTAGCCTTCTGAGCGGGGCAAAGTCAAGCTTCGCTGCAGCGAAAACCGCATAATTTGCCAATTCAGCCACTGATCAGCAGACGATACCACATGTGTGTATGCAGGTAAATGGTGTAAAACTTTCCCAAAAAGGCAAAAAAAGGCGGGCAGAAACCGTAGAATGGATACCAAATACAATAAATAGTAATACAATCAATATGCTTAATTACCGATTAGCTTTATGTATAAATATATATATATATATATTCCAGCAACTTCTAAAATATTTCTCAATAACAAGAAAATGAAATAAAATACCCCCGATACTTCCTGGCAAAAATGGTGGTCAAGCTGTGGCTCATTGGCATGAAATTCGACACTGTCCTAGATTCATATGGGTTTTTTATTGAGAGGTTCTTACTCACATTTTTTTCAAGATGACTGCTGGAATATCACGATTTGGGGAGTCAAATTTAGATAACTTTTTGGTGAAAAGCCATATAAATGTAAATTTAGATTTGGTCTAACGTTATGAGATTCACTCGTCATCCATACAGCCCCATATACTATCTCTGAAGTCTCATCATGATATGGTTTCCTACTAACATTTTTAATTCTTTTACAGAGTTTCGTCACGGCCCAATCTGACTTGCTCAAAATTTTTGCACAGCCAGTTTAATTTATATTCTATTTTTCTAATAGCAACTATTGGCTATATTTGGTATGGAATCTCATTGGGAATCTGTTTCCGCACTTCACATGAAGGAAACAAGGCTATCGAGAGGAGGTGTATGTATTACAGTTCCCCCTTATCGGCTTGCACGTAGCCCGGGATTGTCTCATTGTTCTGAGGCTTTTCCTGTCTGGACCACGATCGTTTTTTTTTTTCCTTTTCTCGTTCCTACCTGCCTGTCTGTCTGTCTGCATGTCTGCCTAATTAATTTTTCTGATCCACCAAAAATTCCGTCCCTAACTTTTGCTTAAGACCCTTTTTTCTAGAATATCTAATATTTTCAGACTATCCTTCAAAAGAAAAGATTCACAACATCATTACTAAACGATATAATATTAAATCTCATTAATAAGAAATGCAGAAGGAGTAACAGAGAAAAAAAGCACCTCCTCTTTTTGAGCCGTGCGTATGCCATTCTGGGAAGCCAGCGAAAGCCAACGAGGAAGGACGAAAAAGCCGGGCCTGCCCACACGCACTCCCGGATACGGTCTCATCTCACTAATACTTCCACCCTCCCCGGTCAAATCCTCTCTCTCTATCTATACCTCTGTCTCTCACGTCTCCCACCATCAACCTCCAAGTGTGGTGACACTCGACTGAAATCTCCTTGACCTAATCAATCGAAGAGTCCCAAAAATATCGCATCAAAAAAAAAATAGAATTTATTCCCCGAAAAGTAAAAAAAAAAAAACGAAACGAGACGAACAGAAAACAGAACAGAACTGACTCCTCGAGCAAAAAAGGCCGACGCATAGAAAGAAAGCAAGAAGGATTCTGAACACATTTTAAGAAGGAAAAAATCCCACGCCAGCATAAACACAACTTACAATTAAACGATAAACTTCGTTCTTTTTTTTTTTTTTTTTCCCCATAGCATGAGTGACTTCGCTAAATCAATTCTTGGATTCGGCTCGCAGAAAAAGGGCCTGCTGCCCGTGAGTGATGCAGAGTCATTTTCCACGCTCCATGCGCCCGAAGCAACCCGGTCACACCACCTTGTAAACACAACTCCAAGCACCCATGCCCCTGGCAATGGCAGTTCCGCATCTCTCCATAAAACTTTTGCCGAAACGGCTTGCGTCTACGCCGACCACTGCGGTTTCCGACCAGTCGATGGCCTATGGCACCACTACATCCACCAACCCTGCAAACCACGGTACAAATGGTAGTGACATGACATCATCAAACACTGGACCCGCTCCGCATGGTGCATTTTTGAATGAATTGCAGCCCTATTATTCTAATGCTACGCTCCAGAGCCATGAGGTGCACCATGTAGACGCATATTACCCAGAACCCAAACAAAACGTCATGACTACCGAGCCCATAAAGGACCCGTCGTCTTCACAGTCTTCTGGGTCTTCTACCCAGCCGGTAATAATCACCACCGACGAAAAGGGTCTCACTACGAACTCGTTGTCGCAGCCAAAGGGTAAACTCAAAGTTAGTATCATCGGCGCACGTGACTTGCTCGTATCTGACTATTCACAGCCGTATGTTGTTTCCACCTACGAAAGCTCCGAGTTTGTCAACAATGCCACGCCGTCGCTTGGCAAGTCCCCAATGCCTGGCCATGGTGTCGGTGTCGGTCACGGAGTGCCCATGGGCCAACCAAAAGACTTACGCCCGGCAGCGTTCCAGCGGCAAGAATCTCATTTGAACATCGCCGAGGGCACATCAAACCCGGTATGGAACCACGAGGCTGTGTTTGACGTAGTTGGCACTAAATCTGAGCTTGAAATTTCCGTTTACGATGCAGCGAAGGATGATGCATTTTTGGGCCAAATCAGAATCACACCCCGCACGGACCCGGCTGCATCTGACATGTCTATAGAGGCACAATGGGTCCCGTTGCGGTTCTCGTATAGTGGGCGAACGTGTCACAGGATCCTTACAGATCAAGTGGAAGTTCACCTTCAATGACTCGAAGAAGGCATACGGTCCCGAAGACTTCGATGTGTTACGTCTCTTAGGAAAGGGAACTTTTGGTCAGGTCTACCAAGTTCGTAATAGAGATAATGGGCGTATCTACGCGATGAAAATCTTATCCAAAAAACTCATTGTCAAGAAGAAGGAAATCGCTCACACCATCGGTGAAAGAAACATCTTGGTGCGCACATCTGCTGCGGCATCGCCATTCATTGTTGGACTTAAGTTCTCATTCCAGACAGTCTCAGACCTATACTTGGTTACTGACTATATGTCTGGTGGAGAGTTGTTCTGGCATTTGCAGAAAGAAGGCCGTTTTGGTGAGGAGCGTGCCAAGTTTTATATTGCCGAGTTAGTGCTTGCGCTCGAACATTTACATGATAATGATATCGTTTACAGAGACTTGAAGCCCGAAAATATCTTGTTGGATGCAAACGGACATATTTCGTTGTGTGACTTCGGGTTGTCTAAGGCCAATTTGAACGACAACGGTACCACGAACACCTTCTGTGGGACAACGGAGTATTTGGCACCTGAGGTGCTTCTTGACGAGACTGGGTACACCAAAATGGTGGACTTTTGGTCATTGGGTGTGTTGATCTTTGAGATGTGTTGCGGTTGGTCACCATTCTATGCCGACAACACCCAGCAGATGTACAAGAACATTGCTTTCGGAAAAGTCAGATTTCCAAAGGAAGTGTTGTCTGCTGAAGGACGGTCCTTTGTCAAGGGATTGCTTAATAGAAATCCTAAACATAGACTTGGTGCTATCAACGATGCACGTGAATTGAAGGAGCACCCATTCTTCCAGGATGTTGACTGGAAACTCCTCAGGGCCAAAAACATTCCACCTCCTTTTAAACCTCATTTGGCTAATGAAACAGATACGTCGAACTTTGATCCTGAATTTACCAACGAGTCTACCTCTGTGCTCAAAAGACCGTTTGATATGGGATCTACGCCTTTGTCTCCAGGAATCCAAGCCAACTTTAAGGGTTTCACGTATGTCGACGCATCTGCCATTGATGAGCATTTTAACAAGTCTGTCAGATATAACACATTCAAGAACCCGGCATCGTTTATCCCGGGAAACCCAAATCTTCCACCTGATGACCAAGTCATTGAGGAACAAGATGATGACGACAACGAAATGGACATTGACCACGAGCAACATTTAGAGAGCGAAGAGTTTGTCAATGGCCGTTTTGACCTTTGAGCACGAGAAGACGCAGTAAGAGGCGTCAGTACTCCGAAGCAGAAGCGAAGCAACACGAAAGACGAGAGACGAGAGAATTAAACTACCCCAACCCCCCATGTTTTCATAGAGAGAGCCCATTAACGGTCTGTATTTATATTATGAGTGTTACATTATCAATATAATTAAAATATCAAATAGCTATACGGTGAATTTGACGAATCAATCTACCTACAGAATGAAGAAGAAGAAAACAGTCTTTACAACTATGGTAGTGCATAGTCGAACGATATAACCGCGAGACAAGACTCCCGTAGATTCTCCATTCTCTCTTGTGCGACTGTATACCCAGATAAACATATATGTGCGACGCATAGAACGTGCTTCATCGAAGACCTAATATTCTTTAGAATACAATTATTTGTGCAAAGGAAAGGATTGTTTGTTAGTGAGCCCCTCAATCGCAGTGGTTACGAAAGAAGAAGAAAGTAGGAGAGCAAATACACTGAATTATTGTCAACATTTCAATATCAACAGCTCATTTTCCAAAGAGAAGAACAAAAAAATACGTCCCTCAAAACAAAGACCAGGATTTTCTTCATTGTTTATTTCTTTTTTATGATGAGTGGTGGTCGAACAAAGAAAACCACGAAAGTTCGGGGACCTGCCGTGGTTCCCGAGAGCGACCTGCTCAGAGCACGCAAAGAAGAGAACTTCCAACTCCATGATGAAGCAGATCTTGTGAACTTCCGGGCGGACGCGTTGACCAGGTACATCACCAACCAGGACCTTTTGGATAATGTCTCGCTGAAGCTTTTCCACACTTCTAGAATAATTCCGCCGGCCTTGTTTCCCCAGCAAGATAACGTTAAGAAGCTATACGAGGAAAATGCCACGGATGATGAACTTATTGCTGTTTTGAGAGACATGAAGGTAGGAGACCTATACAGTGGAGATATCAGATTAATGAGGGCTAAGGCGAAACAGCTGGCACAGGAATTGGAACAACTTTCTGAAGAACTTCTGGGCTTGGCGGATACTAGCGTATTGGATGAACAAGCACAGTTCCAAAAAGCAGCAGTAGAGAAACTAGCGATCGCGCAGTCTCAGTGTACAGATGCGGAGACGTTGTTAGAGTTGGAGAAACTCTTGGAACTTACAGTTCAGGAATACAAAGATCGTTTTTCGCGGGAATATACCTTTTCATGCGATTTCCAGAAGCATCTGGTTCCCATCCAAGAATTGGCACCAGGAACCGAAGTTAAACAAGCTCCGGCGGACTATAACCCACGCCTGATTCTGTCATTTATCAACATAAAGAACAATTCTCCCATGAACCAAGACCATAAAGACGGGACGGAATCTATTATAGCTACTTCTGGCATAGATACTGCTGCATCGGGAACTGCGCTAGAAGGTAGCACAGAATCCACTGTACCGATAAGCATAAACAACAATATGCAAATTGATAGCTCGCGGTATACTGGCCCCGGGGATGAATACATGGGTGGGGAAGAATATGATGAATTCGGAATATTGGTTGGTGGTGAAGGCCGGGCAGCCGAAGATAACGTGCACGAAAGCATACCGTATGAACCCCAGATGAACTCGGTTCCAGATATTCAAACTGGCGAAGGTGGTTCGTTTAGTAAACCCCACCACGAACTGGGACAAGATTCTTTGGTCCCTGTTCTGGAGCAAGATGGTGGAGCTACCGAAGCATTGGGGCCTATGGCAAATGATGTGGACATGGACGAAATTGACCAGTTCCTTGCTGATCCGGATGGAGGAGATGGAATGGACGGAATGGATGCGTTGATGGACTTTGATCATGCGAATGAGCACGAAGAAGTTATGGGTTTCAACCAGGGTAATGAGCACGACGGGTCACACATGGACGAAGACCAATTTAATGTGGACTTCTTGAGCCATATAGGCAATGATATGGAGTAGGCTACCAGGTACACAAAAGCTACTCAGATAAGGAAAAATACACATGGAAACCATAAGTAGCTATTGTTTGAGATTCTCGTGATGCTAAGAGAGGCTTATGGTGATTCTGATAACTATTGGGGTTTTCAAGGCCCACGTGCCCATGAAACAGAGGAAGAAAAGACGGTCTATAATACTAATCCTTACTGTACAGTGAAGCTTTCTTGAGGAGACGTTAATGATACATGCCAAACCGAATGAGGCTTTGTTTATTTATCATATTTTCGACCAAATCGAAAAATCAACGAAGACTCTTTTCATCCGACTGTACTATCAGAGTGATCTTATTACTATATTGAAGGCTGATGGACGTATCAAGTGATTGAGGATCTGTGAGGTATTTGGTCTACAAGACATACATTCTGCTGTGTACAGAAATTCCCAATTAGGATCTTGAAAAAAAAATTGAAGGAATTTCTACGAAAATAACTGGTTTCTTATCTCTCCATAAAAAACGTTCTAAAGGGCTTTTGGGCATTCTAATTCACGTGTCGCGTTTTTGGCCCTGGCTCGCGTTACTAAGCGCAAGCGCTCGAGATGTTTGGGCAAACGCTGAGCGCGTCGTGCTGAGTAGCGGAGGGCCAGTGATGAAAGACTTGCGATCTCGCAAATCTTTGACAGGGACGACGGAAATTTGGGGGTCCACTCTTTTCCTGTTTTTAGTGCAACAAAAAAAAAAAATCTTTTGTTTGTCAAATAAACATTTGATAAGAAAAATGAAATAAATGAAAGTAAAAATGAAACGAATAGAAAATGAATAATACAAACCTCATCACTCGGAACGGTCGGGATATTCAAAGTTCCATGGGTCTTGCATAGCTGTCGTACTTTTTTCTCGCACTCGCTCGTTCTTAGCAA
This sequence comes from Metschnikowia sp. JCM 33374, assembly GCA_005406065.1. NCBI lineage: Eukaryota > Fungi > Ascomycota > Pichiomycetes > Serinales > Metschnikowiaceae > Metschnikowia > Metschnikowia sp. JCM 33374. The sequence continues at coordinate 7,049 of BIMT01000113.1, forward strand.
GTACCTGCCTGGCCCTCGATCCTGTCTCTGGAAATCACGTCAGATAAATGAAACGAAGGGCCCAAAAAAAATAACTTTTCCCTCAAAAATACCAACCACTTACAAACACCTACATGGATCTGCCGCAAGAGTTCCGGGACGCCAGACGTATCCAGCTACAGCAGCAGCAACAGGCACGTAGCCGGTTGAAACAGCAAAAACTCAAGATCAGTTTTATTGGATATACCGTGGTGTTGGTGTTCCTCGCACTACTACAGTTTATTGGAGTCTTTCTCTTCACAAAAGGATTTCTTCTTCTGCGGCTGGTACTTCCCCATATATCCAGCTGCAATACAGATGTGGGATCTTCTTCCAATTGCTTTGCCCAGCCGAAATTCGAAAAGGCGGTTTTTCTAGTAATTGATGCGTTGCGCTTCGACTTTGCGATTCCCGTTGATCCCGAGCACACTGAATGGAACACAAATTACCATAATAACTTCCCTATCTTGCATGATCTCGCTGAGAGAGAGCCAAATAATGCTGTTCTTTTAAAATTCCTCGCTGATCCGCCGACGACTACGCTTCAGAGGTTGAAAGGGTTGACCACAGGCTCGTTGCCCACGTTCATCGATGCAGGCTCCAATTTCAACGGAGATGCCATCGACGAGGATAACTGGATCTTGCAATTACACAAAAACAACAAGAGCATTGCTTTTATGGGTGACGATACATGGACTGCATTATTCAGCAAGTACATGCATCCGCAGTATAACTTCCCGTATGAGTCGTTAAATGTCTGGGATCTTCATACTGTCGATAACGGTGTACTCGAGCACCTTTTTCCGCTTCTTGAACAACCTTTTCTGTCGGAGTGGGACGTGCTTATAGGCCATATGCTAGGTGTAGATCACGCAGGACACCGGTACGGGCCAGATCACTACGCAATGAAGGAGAAACTTCAGCAAATGAACCAGGTAGTGCAGGACACGATCGCCAAGCTCGACGACGACACTTTGCTTGTGGTTATGGGCGATCATGGTATGGATAGAACAGGTAACCACGGTGGTGAGAGTCGCGACGAGGTCGAAAGCACTATATTCTTCTACACGAAAAACAAGAATGTCAGGTTTTCTCCAAAGGATCACAATGCCTACAATACAGCCGACTTAGGTGCCAACTTTAGAACAGTCAATCAGATTGACTTAGTGCCCACTATATCTCTTTTATTGGGCTTGCCTGTTCCGTTCAATAATCTCGGCTTTCCTATCGACGAGGTTTTTGAATCCGAGCAACAATTAGCCGAAGCGAGTCTGTATACCATAGAACAGTTAGCACGCTACAGAGACAATTCCAAAGAAACTCAAACAGGCAAGAATCGTTTTGAGGAGCTCCACTTCAATGACAAAAACTATACTCAGTATATTCGGGACGCAAAGGATGTGCAGCATGAATTTCTAGAGCATTGCAAAAGTTTATGGGCACGTTTCGACCTCGTGCTGATCAGTTTGGGCATTGCCGTATTATTCCTTGCGCTTTCTGTGGTCATTACCTACTCTCGCTCCATCCCCTCTGTGCGCGTCCTGACCATGTCCTTTGAGTTTATTGGCTCCATCATCGCCATGTCTCTTTTGGGCTTGGTATTGAGTTTGTCAATTTACTTCGTATTGAGACCGACCTCCATAAATTTGAAAACTTGTCTTCTTGGTGGTGCGGCTTTGGGTATTACGATCGGCTTCTGGGCCCCAATAATGGACCGCTTCAGTGTACTGTGGCTCTGGCACCAGCTAGTTGACTTCTTTGTTTACAACTTCAACTCGTGGTCCTTAATCAGTTTGGTTTTTGTCACACTCCACTGTTTGATCTTCGCGTCTAACTCTTATGTTGTTTGGGAGGATAAAATGGTGAACTTTTTCATATCCACTTTCGGGTTCTGTTGTTTATACGGTGCCTTGATCTCAGCAAAGCCCAGAAAACAACGTATTCTAGGCATTATGCATGCAATCACGTTTATTGTGCTCACAAGAATCATAACCTCAATTAACTTGTGCAGAGAGGAGCAAATGCCTTACTGTATCCCATCATTCAAAACCACAAGATGGAGCGTTGGTTTATTATATTTGGCAGCGCTAGTACTTCCAAAAATCGTCAAGTCATTTTACAGCCTTCTCGAATCATATCATTCTGCAGCACCATTGTGGATTGAGACGGGCTTAACTTTCACAATGTTCATGAATGCGGTATATTGGACTTTGGAGCTATTTGAAAATGACGGTTTTATTCTGGCGCATTTGAGTAAAGTTTTTGACTTGGCCATCTTGAAATCTTTCAAATTGGCAATTGCGCGTATTGTCCTTTTTGCTTCCCTTGTCTTAGCAAACTTTAGCTGGTCAAGAGGACCACTATGCGTTAAAATCGAATTTTCAAACGCGGATAGTGGTACATCCCCCGGTACACGGAATGGTGATATTGATACAAGTGAAAACCTTGACGATGATGAAGACCTGGTGCAGCAGCGACAACCTTCAGCTACTATTTTGGGTTACGGTAACGTTTATGGATCTTCTTATTTTTTGCTTGTGCTCAATTTGACGATAGCGGTACTCCTAGTAACTAAACCCATGGGTGCCCTCTCCATATGCATTTTGATTGTTCAGATATTAACGCTTTTGGAGTTATACGACCTCCTTGAACTTCGGCGCAATTTGATCGCTCCGGTGATTTTTGGGTTGCTTGGGTATCAACATTTTTTCAGCACAGGTCATCAGGCTGCCTTACCTTCCATACAATGGGAGGTAGGCTTCATGACCACACAAACAATATTTTTCCCATTCACCCACATAAACATATTTCTCAACACTTTCGGGTCATTCTTGATCATATGCTTATGCATTCCCCTCATCACTTTATGGAAACTTCCGCCATCAGCAAAGCCCATCACAGTCCTTTCACAAGTGGTCACTAATGTCACAACGATAATAACATACCAAATACTTACCAGCATAATGAGTTTCATCTTTGCTGCCAACTTCAGGCGACACTTGATGGTGTGGAAGATTTTTGCTCCTCGCTTTATGTTGAGTGCGCTCCTTTTGATAGTGCTTAATATTACCCTTACCGTCTTCACTACGTGGTTTGCAACTGGCAGGGTATTGATGCAAGTGAACAGGATTTTTGGAAAGTAGATTAAATCACTGGTAATTTGAAATGCATCACAAAGAATAAAAAAAAAAAAAAATAAAAGCATTATTATACAGAATGTATTTATTTATGGATTGTAATTAAAGTTCATCGGGTCTTGAGACAAGATGACCGAGAAAAGTAGTTAAATAATAGAGGCTAATACATTTCTAATAATTTTTTACAAATCTTTGAAAAGCTATTGTTGGGTTATACTGAATTATGATCATAACTGGGTTTACGCCAATGCTTTCCTTAGTATGCTCCCCTCACATGCCAGTACATATTCATGTTGCTACAGAAAAGACTCGGGTTTATTGATATCGCTAGTAAAGTTTTGTGACACACATATCCCTAAATTTACATGAGTAATTCTATAAGCCAAAATTGACTATCAATAACTTCAGTCATCATTTCTAAAAAAGAATCACAATTGGAAAGGAAAACATAAAATAATAGAAACACACAGAAACCTAATCCGAACTAGTTAATTTTTTTTGAATTCAACATGATTTCTGCAATTGATCAAGCCCTCCGGCTCTTTATCTTTGGTCTATTTTTATCTTCATCTAATTAAAAAATAACTCTCAATCATCATTAGACCCATATCAACTAGTTTATAACGAACCCATTTTTTAATAAAACGAAAAAAAAGTGGGCTGAAATTCAAAAATTAATCGTCACAGACAGGATTCGAACCTGCGCAGGCAATGCCCAACACCTAGACCACTTAATAGCAGGGTGTCGCCTTAACCACTCGGCCACTGTAACGGATTTGAAGAATACTTTAAGAAAATGTATATCACTAGTCACTACAATAGAAAATATTATTGTTGTAATTAAAGACTTTTTAGCTGCTGTTTTGCTTTTTTTATGTATTTGATCTCTCAATTAATGGTTTTCCTGAGGTTTTAGCCAATTTCCACCCATTTACTTCCTATATTTCCCAAAAATAAACTAAAACCCTGAGGTCACGTGCGTTACGCGACTGACACTGCGACCGGTATTGATACTGAATATCGGCCCTTGACTTGTCAAATGTAGAGCAACAACCAACTATGGCATATTATCAACAAGATCCCAACTTACAGTTCTACCAGTCAAACTATGGAAATTCATACCAGCAGCCGGCAATGGACTCGGCAAACTTGGGTACAATGAACTCCGGGTTTGCATCCAATTTCGACGTTTCAGGCGATATGGGTGGCATGGAGTTGACCCCAGGTCTTCTTGCTGCATTCGGTACTTCGGGTTATTCGGGTGAACCTCCGCTCTTGGAAGAGCTTGGTATTAATTTCCAACATATGAAGGTGAAAACATTGGCCGTCTTGAACCCGCTTAAAAAGGACATCAGCCTGGATATCATGGCCGACTCCGATTTGGCAGGCCCGATTCTCTTCGTATTACTTTTCGGCACTTTACTACTATTGTCTGGAAAAGTCCAGTTTGGATATGTCTATGGTGTGGGCTTATTTGGAATTCTCAGTTTGCATTACCTTTTCAAACTCATGAGCAATGATGTGCAAATCGACTTGACGCGTTCTGCTTCCATCCTTGGTTATTGTTTATTACCATTAGTGTTCATATGTGCATTGGGGTTGGTGGTATCTTTGGACTCGATGTTTGGGTACATATTGAGTGGCTTGGCTGTGTTCTGGTGTACTTACTCTGCTTCTGGCTTGTTTGTCACGGTATTGAAGCTTCATAATGTGCGCCCATTGATTGCGTACCCGTTATGTCTTTTTTACCTTGTCTTTGCCTTGATGGCAATTTTTGTCGAGAATAAACCTCTTGCCTAGGTAATTTCCCGAGCAATAAATCTCTTAATATTTGGCCGATGTACACCCCTATGTGGGCTGATCCCGTACACTATTTGTCTGTATAGAGATCAACGCAAGAGGACATTAGTGAGCAAACCAATGATTTTAGATAACTACAGAGGATTACAAAACAACATATATGATTCTGTGGATATCCTGGCTTAAAGTTTTTTAGTCTTTTTGGTTATTTTTGGCCGGATACATTTGGGATAACTTTGATTTAGTGTTATTTTCTGATGGCATTCGTGTGTAATCTCACTTGTGAAGTCCCCCTCCAACCACAGAGACTTCAAATCGAAGTAACCAAACAGGGTGTTTCTAACCATAATAAATAAAAAGAAAAATGATAATAATAATATCTTTATTCTTGGCTTATATTTTAATAGACATCTATCACTGGCTAATGTTTTTTTTTTTTCCTTTGCTTGGGCAAACAGTGGAATTGTCACCTGGCACCACCGGCTTTGCTCTCGCAGTGATTTCCTACATACCAATCTCGATACTCATTTTTCCACACGTTATCCCCACAAATCTTTTTCACCATGCTACCGGGACACGGTAAACAAAAGCTTTTTCGGACACTTCAAAGACCTACTTTTCAAAGATATGTTTCGGGTGTAAAAAAGCCATTTTATGTCACAACACCAATCTTTTATGTCAATGCTAGCCCCCATTTGGGGCACATCTATTCGATGCTTTTAGCAGATACCAAGGTGAGATGGGAACAGTTGGATTCCACAAAGGAAACATATTTTCTCACAGGCACAGATGAGCATGGCTTGAAGATTCAGGCTGCCGCTGAAAAGGGTCAAGTGGACCCAAAACTTTTCGTGGATCGTGTTTCAGAGAACTTTAAAAAACTAGCTCTGACATTTAAAGTCCAGGCCGATCGTTTTATACGAACCACAGATCAGGATCACCTCGAAACAGTACAGTATTTCTGGAAACAAATGATTGCCAAAGGACTCATCTACAAAGGCTCACATAGTGGTTGGTATAGTATAAGTGACGAAGCATTTTATCCAGAGTCTCAGATCACCGAGGCCCCGGATAGAAAGACTGGAACCATCAAGAAAATTAGTATAGAAACCGGAAACGAGGTTCATTATCAAGAAGAAGAGAATTATTTCTTCCGTCTTGGGCAATTCAAAACCCGGCTCATTGAATTTTTAGAAGAAAACCCGACCTTCGTCTTCCCAGAGCTGAAATACAGAGAGTTACTTTCCTCATTAAAAGCAGAAACGCTAGAAGACTTATCTGTTTCCCGACCATCGTCTCGCCTTAAGTGGGGAATTGCAGTACCGGAGGATGATTCTCAAAAAATTTATGTCTGGTTCGATGCTCTTGTGAACTATCTTACTGCAGCCGGATACCCTACTTTTAAAGCTCAAGAAAAGATGACCCAATCAGACTCAAGTATTTGGCCCCCAGATACACATATCGTAGGAAAGGATATCACCAGGTTCCATTGCGTATATTGGCCTATTTTCTTGATGGCAGCTGGGGTAGAGCTTCCAAAACAAGTTCTTGTTCACTCTCATTGGTTGAGTGAGGGGGTGAAAATGAGCAAAAGCTTGGGCAACGTAGTTGATCCTTTTGGATTGTCTGAGTGCTATGGAACAGACCCAACGCGGTTTTACTTGATGGAGAATGCCAGTATCGCCAATGACTGCAAATTTTCCGAGAGAGAAATTCAAAATAGCTATTCTTTACTTGTCAACAAATGGGCCAACATTTGCTCACGAGTGGGCGGTGAGAAATTCAGTCTTTGTAAGTCTGTGTTGGACCAAAGTGAGGGGCGTTTCGAAAACATTAATGAGCTTATTATGGGGCTTGGACCTCAGGATTCGTCCGCTAAGACGATAGAATTAAGGGATAAGCTTGTTCGGAGCATCAATTCGTTATATGGTGACATGAATGAGGAAATGAAAAACTACGGACAGATGCGTGCACTTCAAAGGTGGTGGGAGACTGTGGAATTGGGAAATGAATTTTTCCAGCATTGCGAGCCATGGCGCTACCAAAGCCTCGCAAAGTCTGAAGAAATACTTCACAAGGAGTATGAGACTTTTGCTAACTACGCTGTGTATTTATGTGCAGAGGCAGGCCGTGTCACCTCCATCTGCGTGTCCCCATTTATGCCCGATTTAGCTTCAAAATTCTTGGGACATTGGAGCATTCCACGGGAACGCAGAAGCCTGAACTATTGCCTAGTTGGGGCTGACTTGAAGTACGGGTCAACCGATAAGAGTAACGGTAGCTTCAAGGTGATGACGAAATTGAAGAAGCAGTGATGCGAAAAAGAGAAAAAGAAATAGAGAAGAGAATGATACATGTATATAAGAATCAATGAGTCTCTAGAGACCCATCAAATAAATCCCTGTATTGGGTAATGAAGTTGCCTCGGCCTAGATGCGTCTAAAAACCATCCCCGAGGACGCGCCGCGCTTGCCGCGCGCAGTCCACGTAAGACTATAAGAGTAATATTTTCGCACGTGACTGTGCGGCACGTGACCATATTTTGAATCGCTGGCGTCGCTCTAATCTAACACCATAGATTCTACTACCCTAGTTGAATTGAACACATCCGATATACATCATTCATTTCCCTGTTCATTTATCGTACAATAGTGCCAAATATAAAGCGATGGTACGAGGATCGCGGCGTCTCATTAAGGACGACGATGACGACGATATTGTCGACCCGTCGACTCTGAATAACTCACCTCAGACACGGAGAGCAAGAAGACATGTTTCGTACACTGAGAACTCTGATGGTGATGAGGAGTTTGCCACCGACAATGACGTTGAAAAGGCAAAGATTGAAGAAGAACCTCAACAGCAATTGGCTGAACCGGACGCCCTCTCTGACGACGCGGCGTCGGAACCTGACAATGAAAACGAAGATGAGAACTATGACGAAAATTTCTCTGATGAAGATGACGAAATCATGCCGGCCAGAAAGCGTGCAAGGAAAGCTTCGCGTCGTGTTGAGCGGCCTGAGGGTGAGGATTCCGACTTTAAAGCAGATGATATCTCTGACGATGAACAATTGAGTGAGGATGTTTCTGGTGAGGAGTCGGATTATCTTGCCAAAATCAACAAGCTACGAGAAAAGAAGTTCGTCGCCACGGACGATGAAGATGATTCCATTCACAACAGCTCTAGATCCCAGAGGTCGAAATCGCGGTCTCGCAGATCTCGGCTGCATGTTCGTAGCCATGATCGGAGGCCCAAGAGACAGCTGGCAGATGGCCATGATGATGATGATATAGTTGATGACGATAGCATTCAGCAAGAAATCAATGATCTATATGACTCTTCGCCAGACGCTTCGCCAATTAAGCACAAGCTCCGTGAGCGTGAACGAAAAATCGACTATACTATCCCGTCTCTCATCACGAATGAAAATGAGAACGAATTGTATGCACCAGTACAGCCGTCATCCCAACACATCCGCTCTCGTGGACGCAAACTAACTGGAAACAAGTCGGAGTTCCGTAACCTACTATTCCCCACGGCAGGGCCCTTTGGTGGTAGTGACGTGGTCTCGCTTATGGGTCAGAATATACCACCAGGTGGAATTCCCATTCCTGGTATGACGGCTGGTACTAACCTTCCCATGGCCTTAGGAAATGACTCTGATTCCTCTGATGATGAAATAATAACCACCTCGGCAAACCCGGATGTTGCTGGCTCTCTCAACCCATTACCGGGGCTCACGAATACACACGCGAAGGGGGATTTTGGTGGAGCTGGTAACTTTATCAACCATACAAATATTCGGGGTGCTCAAGTGGGTGAAAAAAAGAAAAACTCTCTTAGCGATACCGATCCTTTAGGTGTGGATATGAACATAGACTTTTCTGCTGTTGGTGGTTTGGACAACTACATTGATCAGCTAAAGGAAATGGTAGCTCTTCCTTTATTGTACCCCGAACTTTATCAGAACTTTTCCATCACCCCTCCTCGTGGAGTATTGTTCCATGGTCCTCCTGGTACGGGTAAAACCCTCATGGCCAGAGCTCTAGCAGCTAGTTGCTCGACTCCAACGAGAAAAATTACTTTCTTCATGAGAAAAGGTGCTGATTGTTTGAGTAAATGGGTCGGTGAAGCCGAAAGGCAATTAAGATTGCTTTTTGAAGAGGCCAAAAACCAACAACCCTCGATTATTTTCTTTGATGAAATTGATGGCTTGGCCCCAGTTCGTTCCTCTAAACAAGAACAAATCCATGCAAGTATTGTGTCGACTTTACTTGCTTTAATGGATGGAATGGATAACAGAGGCCAGGTTATAGTCATAGGAGCCACTAATAGACCAGACTCCGTTGACCCAGCCTTAAGAAGACCGGGAAGATTCGACCGGGAGTTTTACTTTCCGCTCCCAGATCTAGATGCAAGGAAACAAATCTTGCAAATTCACACCAAGAAATGGAACCCCCCTTTGTCGCCTGTCTTTATAGAAAAGATTGCGGGTTTGACTAAAGGTTATGGAGGTGCTGATATGAGAGCTCTATGCACCGAGGCGGCCTTGAACTCGATACAAAGAAAGTATCCCCAGATTTACAAGTCCTCCGAAAAGTTGATTGTGCAGCCCTCGAAGGTGAAAGTTGTGGCAAAGGATTTCATGAGAGCTATAGATAAAATCGTTCCGTCTAGTGCTAGGTCTACATCCACGGGCTCGGCACCTTTACCGGAGCGTTTGCGGCCTCTCTTGCAGGAGCCTCTAGACGAAATAGCAAGAAAACTTAATGACTTGCTTCCAGGCTCAGTTGGTGTCCGAAACAAAATGACTAATTTGGAAGAGGCCATGTATCTAGACCCCACTATCAACGACGAGGATGGTGGGTTTTCAAAGCATGAGTTTTTGAGGAACCTCGAAAACTCTAGAGTTTGCAAGCCTCACTTGTTGGTATGTGGTGAAAGGGGTTCAGGGCAACAATACCTTGGATCTGCTGTTCTTAACTTGTTAGAGGGTTTCCAAGTTCAAAACCTAGACTTGGCGACAATCTTTAGTGATGTAACAAGGACCCCAGAGCTGTGTATCGTTCAGGCTTTCACTGAAGCTAGACGTCATCAACCATCGATCATTTTCATTGCAAATATTGACACGTGGTTCGATGTCATGCCTCATTCTGCAAAAGCCACACTCGCCGGATTACTTAGAAATCTTCGGAGTAATGAAAAGATTTTACTTTTGGGTATTGCGGAAAAGCACCACCAAGAACTTGATCTTGAAATGAAAACAGCTCTTGGGTTTCTGAATGGTATGAACAATGTGGAATTGTACAATCCATCCACGCAATCCAGGAAGGAATTCTTCAAGACTGTTAAGAATGCTCTAATGATGAAGCCGTACGAGTTCCTCAATGACCTAGAAAATCGTCCAAAAAGAAAGCTAAAAGTTCTCAAGCCTGCCCCACCAACTCTGACAAACAATGCTTCATTGTCTAAAAAACGACTCAAACAACAAGAGTATGATGACACGAAGCTTAAAAACATTTTGAAACTCAAGCTCGCTGCTATCATGGACCTCTTCAAGAACAGATATAAGAGATTTAAAAAGCCTATTATCGATGACTCTCTTCTTCATCATCTTTTCGATCCCTCAATTTTAGAAAATCCCCACATTCCATATGAGGTGCTTTATGTCAAGGGGGAAGAGCCTGAGCATAACGAAACGATCAAGGAACTTGCGACAGGAAAGTATTTCTACAATATGGACTTAGACACGATTGAGGAAAGGATCTGGAATGGATTCTATTCTGAAGCGAAACAATTCATGAGGGATATTCGAATGATTGTTAAGGATGCAATCACTTCTGGCGATAGAGAACGTATTTTAAAGGCAAATGAAATGCTCACAAATGCCCAGTTTGGAATTGATGACTTTAACAATGCGGAATTTGCGAGAGCTTGCAGGCAATTGAGAGAAAGAGAAGTCGAGAAACAAGGCAAACTACTTGCTGAGTACCATAGATTGAAAAAGGAATTCGAAAAGAAGCAAGAAGAGCTCTTGTTGAACATTGAAGATAATCCCTCTCTACCAAATGGCGATCAAAATTTGATTTCGCCTGAACTCAATGGATCTGCAGATATCGAATTAAATGGACATGGGCGAGAAGAGTTAACAAAAGCTGGTGTCACTGAGGCGTCAGAAAAGCCAGAATTAACGGACTCAAAAGATGCCAAAAATAACATCAATGAAGATTCGGAAATGGCGCTTGATGGGAAATTGGCGGTTGAGCCCACTACGAATGAAAAGACCTCTGCCGATCAAAGTATCGTGTCCCCGTCTGAAAATGCAAATACACCTGATGCTACTCTGCTTGTGAACAATATAACAGCGTTGCTGACTATTGAAGAAGGTAATATCGAGAATGAAGCTGAGAGTGAGTCTGAAGCTGAAGATGGGCATGGAGTTGACCTTACTCGTACTCTTTTGCTACCTGATAATCTTGATAGTGTGTTTGATGAGGAGATGGTGAATGCGACAACTGGATTTACCATTGAGAGACTAGAATACTTCGTTGCCCGTCTCATGGAGATCATATGGGAGGACCGCAGTAAGTGGGATAAGATACCTACAGTTGCTAAATTAAAAGCTGTGACAGGAGAGTTGATTTAAGCATTCAATATTTCGAAAGTATACGTTTTTCTGTATTCTTTTTGTTCTATTATTATACATACTCCTAACATATACAGAAAGTACTAGATTAAAAGTTTGATTTGGGGATTCCGTCTTTAAAGATTCACCAGCCCTCGTCGACCATTCGTATAATTGTCACTTCTCGTATATTCAAACAATAGTACCATTGAGCATTTTCCCAAAATACACCCACAACACAAGACTTAGCCGGGCCGGGTTAGCAATCTTTTTATGGTAAGACTTTCTGATCTGTCTCTAAAATACCTCTCCCTATTTTTCCCGTATTACATTGTGATCGCTTAATCCTCGGCACTTCCATCTCTAGGCCTGTAACTGATGTTTTGTTCCTCCAAATCATTGATGATATGAGGTGGCAACTTTCCATTCACTTTAACGGCGTACATTCCGCCAACAAATGAGTCTATACGGAGCCACCTTGCTACCCACGAGATTTTATTGTCGTCACCTAACGCAACTAGGCCTTCGAAAGATGGCGATGTGCAATCTTGTATTTGACCATCCTCGTTATCAGCATAATGTAAGACAGACTCACAGTTGGGGCATCCTTGTTCGAGAAAGCGCCTATAAGGTTGGATTATTCCACAGAGCATGCATGCTCTTTCGGTTTTAGAGGACATGTCGTTTGTGGTGACTTTTCTGTTGTAGGGCGGGGTGAAAAGTTATCAGTTGGCGTGGTGACACATGTCACGTGCTGTACAGAAAAGACTTCTTTGAGATTGAGAAAACACAGATCATAATAATCTTATATTGAACAGACTAACAACGTTTTTTTATCTATTCTTTGTTCTATTCTTTTTCTATCTTCAGTTTATAGACATTTTATCTTTTCTGTCTGCTTCATATCTTTTTTTTTTTTGTATTTTGCAATAGGTCTCAGTATGAATCGTTTTCTTTTTAGAGAATAGTAAGCTTGCTGGGGAACCTCCATAAACGCCGTAAAAGCCACTGCAACATAGAATAAAGACTGTGTAGAATATGTGTTGAAGCACAGCTAATCCACCTTTTTTAATCTTGTTTTTATTATGAATCAGTTCTATTCTCAAATCTGTAGAAACTATTTTTCGGTGTCTAATTTTGTACAAAATTTAGCTTGGTCTTGAAAAAACTATCAAAACTAAATTCAAAGTCGATAGTATACCTGTTCTTAGCAATGTGAAATTTGTCTTAAAAAATCAGATAATGCAGATTTTATGAAATATTTAAGAAATTAAAAATAGAAGGACAGACATAGAAATTATAAGGAAAGATCAATTGATTTATAGACATTTCGATAATAGGGGTAGCAAAAGTTGTGGTCCAGCTTTGCTCGCACCCAAATTGGGGTTCGTGTTGAGAAATCACTTAATTAGGGAAGCGTCCATATGATCTCTACAATCCTGAATTTTTTTTTTTTTTTGAACGACAAGTTAAACTAGGAGAGATAGTAATATAAAATATGATATCAAGAAGTTTTTAATGAACCTTTTTTAAGATTTTAATATGTAAAATTCTCCATCCTGTGATTCTTGGTGTCGCTCTCGGTTTTGCCAATCTCAGGCCTGTATCGCTAGACGCACATCTTCTGGATCTTTTCTTTATCTACACCAAGTTACTTTTAGCATATGCTTCTGGCCGTAAGGATAGCTGGGCCACGTTCTGGCACGCTAGGCCTACTATACAAACAACACGCTCACCAACCACCACCATTAAGCCATCACATATTTTCCAAGAGATGTTACTCTGTTGACCCATCGCTCGTGGTCACTACTCTTACAGAGTCTCTACAACAAATGCATGCTTACGTAGGACTTCCATGGTACGCTTTAATCCCCATAACTACGTTTGGTTTGCGGGCTGTATGGACTTTCCCACTAGCACTATTACAAAGGCTACGTATCCAGAAGCAAAACAGCCTTCGTCCCATTGTATCAGCAACCGGACCAGCTGTACGGTTAAACTTGGCCAAAAAGGCACTGAGCGCCGCCAAAACCAAAGCCACAGGCGTAACTTCCGTGCTCTCACCAGCAAATAAGATGAGGTACGAAGAGATTATGGTCTTGTCGGCGAAGGAAGTCCGCAAAAGACAGAAAAAGTTGTTCAAGGCTCACAATGTACAGCTCTATAAGAATTTTCTCCTTCCTCTTGCACAGATACCGCTTTGGGTATGCATGTCGATGACCTTTCGGGATTTGAGCGGATGGTCAAGTTTGGATGCTGTAGCAAATAAGCCCTTGGATCCTACGTTGTATAATGAAGGTGCATTGTGGTTTGCCGATCTAACTACCCTGGATCCTTTCCATATTTTTCCCATGGCAGTTGGAATCATTGCCCTTGTGAACGTGGAATGGACATTCAAAACTTTCGACTTGATGAAAGCTTCCACTAGACGTAAGTTGTTTCGTCCTACAATTACCGACTCTTTGGCGAATATTTCGCGTATGACTGTTGTATTTCTTATGGCCGTTTCCTTGCATGCCCCTAGCGCTCTTACGCTCTATTGGCTTAGTTCTCAGTTGTTTTCTTTGATCCAAAACGTGTTCCTTGATTTGATGCTCCCTATAAGCTTCACACCAAAAAAGAGATTGGAATCTGCGAAGCAACGCAACCCAAATGCTATCGATGTTGTGAACCACGAGGCAAACCACTTATGATATTGCGCATGTATATAGACACTTGCAGGATTTGCTTTTATAGATCTGCGGTAAATGAATATAGACGATTTTAACTAGAATTATTTAAATACTACCAAAAAAAATGCCCAAAGGGAATATCAACAAAATTAATCCATATTTAGTGGGCTTTACTCTTATGTTTAGCTCGCATTAAGCTGCAGCTTAGCTACATAGATTGCTTTCGCGGTTCTGCAATGGTCTTTATTTTTGAAAGCCACATTCCACCATATAATGTCTACCCAAACCCAACTGATATTAAAGAAGGCAGCTAAAGAGCTATACCCATTAATAACGAAGGAATTTTCGGACCAGTCAACTAAGAGATTTAACAATGAACTATGGACATTGAGTGAGCTTGACGCATGGAAAAATTCCAAGTTACCTCAAACTCTAGAGAAAAGAGAGTCCGGTAAGGATGGTCTCCATTTAACTAAAGATGAGCTTGTGTTACTAATGGACTGGAAGCTAGCGAAGGGAAAGTTTCGCCCAACCCTTCCGAAATTAATCAAGTCTAACAGTGCCGAGTCCGTGGCCGAGTTTTCGAGAGATGGTTATGCTGTCTTCATGGATTACCTTAAACTGGTTGATGCCAAGGACTGGAGTGAAATATCGTTAGAAAACTACAAAAGTGCTGTCAGAGCATCACTCAAAGCCTTGTGCCAGCTCAAAGGTGTAGGTCCCGCTACCGCAAGCTTGATGCTATCTTTGCTCTCGGGAGTTACGAAGTTCGCTCCTCCATTCTTCAGTGACGAAAGCTACATGTACTATATTAGAGATGTCCTTCGTCCACTGCAACCAATTAAATACAGCGTTAAAGAATACGTCGAGGAGTTGATCCCTGTGCTAGTGAACTTGTCCGCTGAAGATAAAGAAAGCTACCCTGATATTTTGGAGAAGGGAGCATGGTCTTTAAAGACCTATCTGATTTTTAAGATCGACCGATTGGCTGACTTGAAGCTTCCTTTGAGATCGAAAATGTTTCCTTAGAATCACTTGAGGATGCCCCTAAGTATCTTCATAGTACTCCTTCTAAAAAACGGCCCGGAGTCCCACAAGAAGAATCAAAACCCAAGAAAAAGAAAACATCCACTTCATAAAAATATAAGATGATCATAATAGCCACAATGAGTTTCTGGGGTTAACAAACAGGAAAGACTACAAAACCCACGCGCATTTAGAGCATCTGGCAATACATACTAAGAGTCATAATGTTGCAGTAATTATGTAATTGATGGTAATAATGGTACTGATCGCTAGCCTAAACTGAGGAGAAACTCGATTCATACATCCATGTAATCCCTTTCGAAATTGACCAACCTGAATGGGTTTTGGTTCTCAGAACTGAGCTTGCTGACGTTCTCTCCAACACGCATCACCATATTTTCTAATCTAGATTCCTTGCTGAAATTTTGTGTCTCGAGGATTTCACAGTTGATTATACTGGCCAACACTTTTATATCATTTGCATGCCTTTCAAATAATCTGCTAGCCTGTGACAATTCCTGAAAGTCATTTTTATTGTTGAGAAGAAGAACGCTCGAGAGTTCCCCCAATGCATTGGAGGAATCTTCTCCCGATTTCTCAGCTAAATGTTTACCAAGAGAAAAAGCTTTTTTGAACAAAAGTTTTTCTGAAATATCGGAGTTTTTGCTGCAGTCTTTGGGGAACAGAAATTTCACCTGAAGAAATCTTCGCAACAACTCGATGTATTGCAGTAACTCAAGCTCAAAAACAAACGACTCAAGCTGTTCTAAATTTGGAAACTCACTCCTTAAGATCTCAATAGCATCATTGAACCGGCGCTCCAAAATACTTCTCTTAAGAATTTGCCTTTGAAAAGCCTTTGATGGCGCTAGGGTTTCATCAAGGAGGTTGACGTCTTCATCCATACTATCATCCTCTGGTTGGTTGATATTTTTGGACAACTCGTTGATATCAGACTTGAAAGAGTCTAGGGTCCCCAAGAAACCTTCTTGAATAAGATATCCTTCAATGAAGTCATTTAATATGCTTGGGTCATTTTGAATATTGCGTATCGCGCTTTCAAATTTAGCCACACCAATATCAGAAGAATCTGCCCCTGCCAGATTGGTTATCTCATTTTCAATCACTGATTTCAAGAGAGCCTTTTGGCCCAGCTTAAACTTTTGAATGTAGCTATTGATGTTAAATTGGAAGTTCTTCAAGCCAAAATTGGTAATAATTTTCGATTCTGGTAGATCACCAGAAGCTGGTATATTGGGGAAGTCAGCCACGCGAAAGCCTATCATGGGATATAATGGCCCCAGTTCGGCTCCCTGGCCAAATATGGAGTCTTGAAATCGATTTGATGAGGTAAGATCTTTCTCATGGATTGTTTTCACCATAATACCATTGAGTGTGACGAAAAGTGTGCGTTCGATAAAGTTAACACCAAAGCCGACTGTTTCAGTTCGAAACCCCTTTTTCCCGTCGGATTCAGGAACAGGGTGTGTATGGAATGGTGCATCAATATTTAATTTACCGGTTTCTTGCTCCGTTGATGAATGCCTATTCATCTGTGAAAATCTTCTGTTTAAATTTAAAGATGAAGTTCTGAAATTTCCATCATTTTTTTTGATGGGGGCATAAGAGCACGAGTTATTGAAACTGATGGCAACACTTCCTTCAAATGAGACTCCAGGTTCTGCACCTAGAAAAGTGACAGTGTCTTCGTCCAACTTATTGCCTGATAGATTCAGGTTGTGAAGAAAAAGGTCAGCTTGGATATCCTTGAGGTCTACAGTCAGTGTGGCAGCAGACAGCGGCCCCGTACTAGAGGGAATCCTATCAAACCTGACATGTCTTCTTGTAAACCCCATACTGAAGAGAAGCGACGATCCCGAGGATAGGGATGGGTCGTTTGCATGAATAATAGGTTCATACTTTGTACTCAATGTTGCGGTTTGTTCAACAGACACTTCATAATAGAAAATACCAGTATTTTCTTGGATGTCATTATTGGAAATGAAGTTATAAAACCGCCTTTTGGCAGCGGGGGTTTCAGGAAGGCCAGCACCATTTCTGGAGAGTTTGAGACGGAGCACAGAATAGCCATTTTCAATATCTGACTCCAATCCGTAACGCTCGTCTAAAGATTTCAAGAATTCGTCCCCCGATAAAGGGGTCCAGTACATGGGTAGGTGAGAAAGAAAGAAATTCTTGCTATCCTCCATTAAATACGGAAAGAAAGAGTATTTGTGTTCCTTTTTATCACGAGCCCAGGCAATAAGGGTATCTAGAGGACACGTTTCAAGACAAAACGTGTTTATATCCTTGTGTCCAACTTTATAAATGAATTCGCCGTATCTTGGAAGCTCAAAAACCGATCCCTTACTTCTGGAATGCGGTTCCACAGACACAGAAGAAATCGGCATAGGAACAGACCCAGAGGTTGGGAAGGAAGAAGAGTTCGCTGCTCTCTGGCTTAGACCAACGTCCTCGGCTGAGCTGGCCTTGCTATCAAGCTTCCCTGGCATGAGTCTATCTTTGAATATCTCATAAAGCTCAAAGAGATACTCATCCGAAACTTTAGCGGGAGGCGAATTCCCTAACACTCCCAAGACTGCGAATTTTTCCTTCAACTTTGCGCGTATTATCTCGTTGATATAAACATCGTCACAGAAGGAATTTGGGTCTTGTGAAAGGTCTCGTGGCAGACGGAATTTGTATTTGGAAGTTTCGGGAGAAAAGTAGTTCTTTGCTGCCAACTCTGGATCGAGCCAGCATAGCTCTTGATGAAGTTCTTGGCCTACACATGTATTAAGAAGATAAGGCGGGATTACATATGTGAATTCAGAGCTAGACATGGCGCAGAATATGACGTTCTCTGTTTTTGAGAATGTTGCATCGTTATTTTTGCGGGGCAAACCTGATAAGATAATGCCGGGACCGGGGTGGTGAGACAGCGAGATCACGTGCTGGCGGTGAATATAAAAGGAAGCTATTTATTGCTATAAATGTTTGGCCCGGAAACAAAAGTTAAGAGAGAATAAGAGGAGGGGTTTTAAAATTTCTTTTAAAATTTCATCTTCTGAATTACCGAGAACTTTGTCTTTAAAGGAGTACATCCCAGTCTTGTCATACATCAAATCTTCCTTCTCGAGTACTCCCAATTGATTCACTCTTTTGCAGCAGTGTGCTGGTGTGGCGTAGCTACAGAGGGCGTGGAATGGGTACGACGAAGAAGATAGAGACCAGAAAATTTAAGGAAAAAATATTTTTGAGATAGCTTTTTTTCTTTTTCAAATTAAACCCAATAGTTGGTATTCCTGAAAAACTTTACATTTTTAAGTCCGGGTCTATAAAACTTAGCGTCACTTTCTTCCACAGTGTGGTGGCATCAATGTTAAGTGCGAAAGGACCAGGACATCCGGCGTAGCTGGTCGTTAAGATCGCCTGGATCTTCTAGATGACCAATTCTTATTCAAAAGTTGTGGTGGTTTCTTTTCTTTAATGAAGAAAAACTTTTAGTTGTTTCATAAAAATAATTTGGTGGACTATACATTAACAACCGCCTTTTTTAGATTTTTTTTTGAAGAATTTTACATACATATTCGGAAGTTACCAGGGGTTCTACTTGGTGTAGCGCGCCCGCCAATTTCTAATCCACTGGCCTTCCTGCGCATCTAGATCTCGCATGAGTACCCATCGCTGCCCTTCCCATAGAGATACAGAACGTTCCATTCAAAAGTTTTTAACATTCAAAGACTATTATATATATAAATAAAAAGAATGACTGACGTGATCTTGGCCCAGGTTCAGCTGGCTGTGCCTCACATCCCCATGACGGTTATTTCTCAGGGCGCTGAAGCTCTTGTCCTATCATCCACATCGCACCCATACTTAGATACCAAGGGAAGGTTCATAGTCAAATTCCGCCCGAGAAAACCTTATAGACACCCAAAAATCGACGCTTTGATCACAAAATCCAGGACTGTAGGTGAGGCCAAGTTCATGCTGAAGCTCAACAAGCTTGGTGTGCCTGCCCCTAACTTAATTCTGTTGGATGCTATAAATGGTGTCATTTGGATGAACAGCATAGGTGATATCTTGGCAGATGGGACGGTTTCATCCTTGAAAAACTACTTGTGGTTTTTGGAGAAAAACAGCGGTGACTGCTTGAGCACTGAAGCTGAAGATTTCTGTAAATCTACTGGTTCTGTCATAGGGAAACTCCACGTGAACGATATGATTCACGGAGATTTGACAACCTCGAATATAATCTTACAAGGTAAAGATTCTTATCTTATTGACTTCGGTCTCTCTTCATACTCCAACTTGCCCGAAGACAAAGCTGTTGATTTGTATGTATTGGAGAGAGCTGTTTTGAGTACGCATTCTGACTATGCAGAGAAGTATAACGCATGGTTGCTCGAAGGATATGCTGCTGCTTTCCCAAAAAGCAGTAAGAGTAAATTGAAGGACACCATCAAGAAACTAGAGGATGTTCGCTTGAGAGGACGCAAGAGGTCCATGCTCGGATAATGTTCTATACCAGCACTTTAGAATTAATCCGCCTCTTCTTCCGTAGAGGAAATGGGCTACACCCCCAGAATTAGCCCGCTTTTTTGCTACGATCAAGGAAGAAACTTAAAGTATCCATTGGTGTGAACAATATTAAAAAGTGGCACGACCAAGGGTTCATATGAAATTAGCATACAATAAAATGCATAACAATTAATAACAACAAGATATTTGATCACTTTTCTGAATGTTATAACATTGTAGAAACTTCTTTTGGCATTGATGGGATATACCAAACAATTGATGTTGGTGTAGATGCAAGTCTTCGGTGCTTAGAAAATTTGCTCTATAGTAGATGCGTGAGTAGTTAGACCGCGAAAACAATTAAATCATGATCAGAATTTGAAACAAGAATGTGATGCTTATGATTATTGCAAATGAATCTAAAACTTTTATATTTTTGGTTTCTCAAAATGGCTACTTTAATGACGAAAAGAGTTCAAATTTATGAGTGTTAGCTTAGTTTTTGATACCGGTATTATTCGGCACTTCTTCTTTAGTAGGAAAAAATAGAAGGTTAAAAACTTTAGTATATATAACTATCTCCCTCGCTCTTCTAACCCTTGCCAATGGCTTAAGACAGGAAAAATTATCAAAGAAAAAAAAATGAATGAAACTTATGCACGTGAAATAGCTGAACTTATTGTTGCAACCACCGTAACTACCGGTATCTCCAGCATGTTAGGACCAATATTGGGGGTGGTTTTATTGCAACTGTTACAACGGCAGTTCTTGGAAGTTCAGCATATGGGGCCATAACTCAAGTGAATGTTGATAGCATACAACCGCCTCCAAGTGGAAGTAAGTCGGGCTCTCAAAAAAAAAAAAAAAGAAAAAAAAAAGACCAAGGGGCCCGGGGGCTTTTCCAGTAAGAGGTTTGGCCACCCCTCGGGACGTCGGAGAGATAACAATCCCCCCAAGAACAAGCATGTTGCGGGAATTTAAGTTGGTAGCTATATATTTTGTGTTTTAAGATTTCAAATATACTTGCTTCTACAAAAAGAATATATAAACTTTATGTGACTGTATGGCGTGATACCCTTTATAATGGTTTCAAAATTCTGTAAGGTATAATACGGTGAGCACATGCATTAATTTAAAACTCCTCACATAAATACAACGGGGAGGGGATCACCCTAAAACTGAAGAGTCTTTAGTTTTTGCAAATTAATTTGTTGGGGATCCCCGCTTTTCTTTGTAATAAGATTAAAAGAGAATAATTACGAGTAGCATGGTAAGTTTTGACATGTAACTATATTCGTTACTTCTTTGGGCAGATAGTTAGGATCATACATTCAATGGAAGATTTTTTTGTAAGAGAGTGTAAATATTAAAATTAGTTTGAAAAAATGGTTTATCATGAAATATGCAAACAATCAGGATATGTTAGCAAATCCCGAGATATTGTTTGAGATGCATAGCTAGGAAACGCCTTTTGGAATCCTATTTAAGAAAAGCCAGAGTATTTTAAGTACCGGAGTGCTTAAAGAATATTCAAGTTTAAACGACATGGAAAGTAATGAATTTCAAAAGGTGAAATTTGCAATAGCCTTATATTTATGCATATATAAATTTATTGGAATGAATGAACTACAAATAGCCTAAAATGGGACTTAGCGCAGGTTATCGTATCTGCCCTGTATTCTAATTTGCAGGATAATTGTTTTCCATCATTGCTTGTGCGTCACTTTCAAATGAATATTAACTTGTTTTGCTGCTAAGTTTGAAATTGAAAGGGGGTTTCCTCTCAAAGAATTGTCATTGACTGGTATCGGATTTACTTTTACCTATTTTTATTCCTTTAATTTCAATGTCATTTGTAAAACTAGTCACCTATCCTTCTCCATTATAGAGCTGGTTCATTCATAGTTGTTATTGTTTAGGAGCAATTGTGTCAGTTGGGGTGTTTAATTTTAGGTTACAATCGTTCTTTTTCTATGTATTTTTATCACTCCTGATTAAAGGAAAGCAAACCTGATGGTTTTGATTCAAAGAAACACACACGAAGTTAATTATCTTTTGATCAAACGAATACCAGAAAGTGAAACGCTAAATAATTATGGTATTACACGATTTCTTGGGGTAAATCATGTCATATAGGCTCTTACATAGAATATCGGCGCTGGAACAATAGCTATCGCACATTTCACACATAAAACAAGCCGAGCTATTCATGCACTATCGCACTATTTGAAAGGGGGTTTACCGAAGGGAAAGCTCAATATTAATGGTGGCATTATCAATAAGGACTAGAGGCATATATAACCACATATATCCTAGCCCAGTTTTACCATTTTACATGAAAAAAACAACTTAACTTACTATCACAGAGTTAAAAGAATAGGTGATTTCATAGAAGAAGAGAAAATGAATCAAGACAACGCAGAAAAACAGGGGTACATTCGCAACCATCCAAATTCTCCTCTCAGAGAAGAAGCTCAACAGGAATCCACAGAGCACAAGCCTCTCCGGAGCCCTCCCAATTGGCCTTCCAAGAAAGAAGGTGTGAAGTGCGGGAAAGGTAGGGACAATAATCCACCAAAGAACGCTTAAGGTTTTGGAGGTACTCTGCAACAGGATTTGGGAAAAATCCAGTTCTAATTAAGTGTATTAGTGAATTTAGTTATATTGAAAAGCTTGAATATAAAAATTTTCTGCGCTAATAAAAGCTGTAATCAACTCAAATAAAGAAATGGTCTTTTTTAAGTTGGAAAAAAAAGCATCAAAAACTACATGGGGTGCGAGCTCGTGCCTGAAGAAGTTCATTTATTTCTAATAATAAATCATCCCTTGAAATAAATAACAAACCATATGGAAAGCTAAGAGAAAAGACGTCAATTTTAATGTGAAATGTTTTATTTGATGGAGAACTTAATATTTTCACACAACCAGATAAAAACAAACCAAAACAATAATCAAGACTTGGAGTTTAATTTCACACCTTGAAAGTCAGCCGGGTTTCAAATATAAGACTAAGGTGAATTAAGCCAAGGAAAGTTTTGTACAAAGCTATACATCATGGGGTTACTTTGATATTGGTTAGCTGCTTTTTCTTTCAATTCTCACTTTGAAGATAAACCAAAACTGATGGAAGTATCTTTAAAAGCGGAAAAGCGAATGACCCCATAATTTATGGCGGAATTAGTTACATTGTCAATGTATACATTGCATATATAAAGTTTAACGCAAGGAGAATCTCTCAAATTCGAAAAAAGAAATGTTATTACACGGACCTCCCTGTTTGCATGAATACTTGAATTTGAATTTGAAGAGGTTTTTATAAAAAATTACCTCAGACTAATGTCACCAAACAATTTCTCTTGAGAATGATGTGTATTTATTATTCACAATTTTCATGTGACTGAAGCAACCTTTTGCAGTACACGTAAAAAAATAATAATTATGAAGCCTTTATTTGAATAAATAACAAAGATTGGGAGTTGCCTATGATGTAAATATATAGTTTCATATGTATGCAATGTCAATTCACTTTCAATCGAACAACAATAAATGAGACAGGAATATGTATCTGCATCTTTATGTGGGTTGACTTCAAAGAAGAAAGTTGTTGTTCAAGGGGGTTTATTGTCATAAAGCACCGGTATTTCCAAAATAATAGTTCATGGCCACACATTCCTAAAGCTTATTGCCTTTTAGTTTTCACCCAACAAGATCATACACGCTAGCGCCTTTTGACTACTTGAAAATTCTTCCAACCTGTCATACTGCCTTTTTTGAACCAAAAGTATGGTTCTAGAAATATTTTTTACTTTTTTCAAGCGAGGTTTAATATAAGTAACGTTTCTGAGGACCCGCATACATTCAAAGTAAAACAGGAATACCAATGAGCAAATTTATGTAAAGTAACCATCATATACGTGCATTTAAGTTTGTAACATAATGATATGTGGGGGTTACAAGAACAATAGAGCATGCTTTTGAGGTTCTATAGTCACGGCTTATGGAGCTGGGATTGATTTCATGTTCGAAAGAAAGCTCTGAAAAGACTTTTCTTAATGGTAAATTCCAGTTATAAATATGTTTGTCATTGCCCCTTGATCCGAGCTTGGTATGTCATAATATCAAAGGGAACACTCTAAACCAATCTCTTATCAACAAGCACATCAGCAAGCAACATCAACAAGCAACATCAGCAATGGGAAAATCGGGCGGACACGGATCAGGCGGAGGTTCTGGAGGCAGAGGAGGTAATTCGGGAGGGTGGCCAAGTACCACTGGAAACCCCTCTGGTGGCGGAAGGTGCAACAATCCCGCCGGAGGGGTGCCAAGTGGAAGGGAAGGCGGAAATTGGCCAAGCACGACTGGCAATCCTTCAGGAGGTGGAAGAGACAACAATCCTCCAGGGGGAAAATGAGTCAAAGGTACCCGGCCCATTAACACTGTTCTTCCATTCATAAGGTTTTGGATATATCAATTGAAAATCAAAAAGAAAGATCGTAGAGCTGTAGCTAAGTGTGATCCAGGCCATTCAGTAATGCTTTCGGGCATTGGTTATGCAAAGATATAAGTGTCAACTTGGGGTCGAAATCCGAGCCTCAACTGGCTAATCTATACGGAACTGGAATTTCTAGTTGCGCACACATCATAATGAGGGTAGACTCCATGCCATTAATAGGCCTAGATTCGAACTGGTTTCAGAATATTCAGCAATGCACACCAATTTTAAGTTTCGAAAGTTTTCAAACCCCAAATCTCAGATACACCTTACTAAGAAGCCACACTAAGTAAATGAAGTACAAGGATATTCTAAAGTGATGATTCGTAAAAACTGAAAGAGAGCTACTCTAACTTGTCAACAATCCCACTTGCGTTGGCATGCACGGGCTCTCTTGTATTTTTACTTCTTGGCCACATTGAAGGAAGCTTCACAACCTGAAAGCGGGGCTCTATACATCTTTCCGTGAACCAAGAACGGAGTTTATTTTCAATAAGCTCAGAAATCTTGGGCACATCTTGAAGCTTTGCCCTGGATCCAATAAGTGATTTCACTGAGAACTCAAGCCTATAGTCAGGTGAAAACGAAAACATGAGTGCAGTACCACCTCCACCAGGTGATTCGGGCGTGGCTTCAGATTTTGCAGCAAAATCGGCGTCGTTCGTGTTGACTAAGGAGACGGTCAAACAACTGGAGAAACGAACCATGGAAACAGAAAGTTGGACGGGTAAAATTGCCGTGTGTGGTCTGGGATAATTGAGAAGAAGGCGAGTCTCTATGCCTAAAGTGAGCGTATCTGACAAATCAACGTCAATCTTTGCTTCTAGGCGACCCGAGTCGCTTGCATTATGTTTGATCCGACAATTCGAAAAGATGGGAAAGTCGTCACCGATGTCGATTTCGGTCAACTTGATTTTATCTAGGTAATCAGGCAAGGCCAGAGTTTCCAAGAACTCACTTAAAGAGTGGTAGATATTGTCCGCCACTAATGCCTCAGTACGGAGTTGCGAAATGGTCTGAGCTACAAGCACATTGAACCAATCCAAACTTTCTGGGTTGTGATTATTTACATCGTAGTAGGTTTTCTCGAGGATTGACTCGAGCTTTGATGTGACCGAGGTACCTTCTGAGTCTTGTCCTTTCCCTTTTCTATCCCTCTTGACGATGACCCCCGAAGCATCACGTTTTGTCGATTTCCGCACGGCATCGGAAGACGACGGTGACTCGGAAAACACAAAAAACTTAATGAATATCAACACGAGGATCACCACACTCAATTGGCCACACACAAGACCCTGTGTGAAGCTCCAGCCGTTGCCGGAATTAGCTGGGATATAGTAGGCAGCTTCCGGGCCACTTATTTTCAGCATATCATTTTCCTGAGGCACAGCTTTAGAGCCTGACCATCGTTCGGTTAAATACTTATCACCAGACATATCCTGCGATAATAGCGAAGGTCAACACGAACCAAAAAAGGGTACCAATGATGAAAAAAATTAAGAATTATATTGCCTTATTTTGTTCAGATGTTCAGATCTGAGCGTAGGATGCGGCACATTATGCTTCTCCACTCCACAGAAAAAGCGCGCCTTCGCCTCGGGTGTTAATTGATCGAAGTAGACAATACACGCGCGTCCGATTAAGACGACTGAAGATGCATAGTTTTATGCCACAATAAAGAGAGAAGCGAACCAAATAGAAAAAAAAAACTTTATAACTTCGTTGCAAGTAGCAGTTAGACTTGTACAACGATTAATCCTAGATACTTTGATACTGAATTTGGTTACTCCGACCCGCATGCACTCTTTCCACACAACTCAACTCTGTGGCTCAGGGTCTATTTCATTGTAGTCCATTATGTCACCGAGAAAAGAGCTGGGCCCATGCCCGCAATCTTCCAGCTCATTTATAGCACATACCATCCTATTCCATCTTATGTTCTGCTGGACAGTACTACCGGCCTAGTACTCCTTCCGTTTCTTGGGCTTTTTGTTCTTTTTATTGGGAGTATTCTGGTCATCTGCGTTGGTCTTTTTCTGAGGGGTGGCCGACTCCTCTGAGTTAGCCTTTTTATTCGGTGTAGCCACCTCATCTGCATTGGTCTCCTTTTTGGGAGACGTCGACGCAGACTGAGACCGGGTGACACGTTTTGGCTCATCCCCAGCAGAATCTTCATCGTGCGAATCGTCACGTCCGATCCAATCCTTGAAGTTACCCAATATGGATCGGAGAGGCTTGTCATTCTTGTTGACAATGTACTTCGAAGCAAACTCCGTCAAAGGGCTCGATGGACGCGAGGCTTCGTCGGTGTCACTGGCGAGCGAGAGATTGCTATTACTTGAGTGTAAGCTGTTCTCATTCTTCTTGCCCCGCAAATACTCGCGCACCTCAACATACAAGTCTTTGGAAACGTTGTTGAAACTGTTCCTGTTTCTCATCCAATAGGTCCTGAAATCGTTGATATGCTTCTTGAAGTCCAACTCGTTTTTCTTGAACCAACTAACGTTCAACTCCTTCCGGGTAGCACCTCTGGCGAAGTTTCTCATGAGATACTTGTCATAGTCACGGATGATCTTGGTAATAATGTCTGAAGTCGAGATTCCTTCTGTTCTTTGAGTGGTCAAAAACATGCCACGTTCCTTGATTGGCTTATAAATGTCGTCTGAATCGGCCGACGCATACGGCAAGTCATCATGGGCCACGTAATCGATGCGGTTCTTCAACAAGAAGCTTGGAGTGACACACCAGGGTGCATCGGCAATGACCTCATCTACCCACTTACAGTGCTTAAGAGTTTCCACTCTGTGTTTGTCCGAGAGAACGGTCAACCCCTTACGTTTCTGAGTTTCCTTGTCAGAAGGGATTCCACACACCAATTCAACATTTTCAAAGGATTTTTTCGCCTGCTCCAACTGGCGCATGTGACCTAAGTGGAATAAGTCGAAAACACCATCGGCATAGATCCGGATGGGTCTATCTGTAGGAGGCATGTTGAACTTGTAACCCAAGGGTCTATACTTGCGGAATTCTTCGGGGAGTTCTGCGTCCAATTCCTTTTCCCTGGCCTCGAATTCCTCTTGTTCCTTAGTCTTAACTTTGCGTCTTTTATGGGATCCCTCTTCACTGCCACTGCCATTGTTGCTGTCGTCATCCGAGTTTTCTGCTGACGCAACGTTGCTGGCGGAAGAAACATTTGAGTCGGTTCTCTTTCTTTTACGGAAGAGCGACGTTAATTTCGGAGCAATCAAATCGACCGAGAGTGTCCTGGTGAGAGGACTGTTGATATCCGACGCCTCCGCGTCTCCTTGTTTAGCCATGGTATACGGATGACTTGTATGAGGATAAAATGGGCTGATTTGTGCTTATTTTTGTGGGAATAAATTGGGTGTCACGTGTGTGCACATGAAAAAAGCGAATTCACGAGTGGACGGGGCTCAAAAAAAAAAAAAAAGAAATCGCTGTCGCACTTACCTTATCGTTGCATGTGAGAGTGACACCGAGTGAGTGAGCGAGTGAGTGAGACACCTCTTGTCGCCGCGTGGCTGTAGTTTTAAGACGTCAATGCAATAAACATTCCTTTCTTTCAATTTTATGGATATATGATATACGGACATATGAATTTGAGTACATCCGGGATTTTACGAATCACGAATAACCTTTTTAAAAAGTAATGAGAAATGGAAGAGCCCCGTCAATTTTTTTTTATTTCCATGCGTTGTCCTGTTCGTAAAAGCAATTCTCAATTGTTGGTACATGTGCTTGGAGCCTGTCGATCTCGGGCTCCTGGGGTCCTCGAGTTCCCCCACGTGTATCCAGTTGCCAGTCATTAGTTTAAAATGGTAAGAAAACGTAAAATGATTGGGAATAACTGATCACTATAACAAAGGGAATCTAGATTTATAAATATACGGACCTACACACAAATATTTTTCTGTAATTGTCATCTTGTCCAGACCAACCTAGGACCACACCTACTTTGAAGGTGTATGTGGAATGCCAGGACGAATGAAACGCATGAGGGTAGTTTTTGAGAAGCGAATAAGAAGACTATAGTCTATGCTTTTTCTATGCTTTATATATATATATTTTAGATATGACACCCATCTTTTCGTTTTGATAATGTTTTAATAACTTTTGGATTAACGCGTCTTTGCTTTTCCCTTGCCCCGTCTCAATCTTTGAGCCTGCGCAGCACTGAAAAGGCTTCCGGATTCCGCAACCGCACCTTCACACTAATCGGTCATACTTTCAGTTTACTCAGCTCCTAAGAATGAAGTCACACTCCTTATCAGATCTTCGCTTCATCGCGCCTCAGACATTGCGATCATGGTTCTCTTCAAAGTCGCCTAGTGGAAATGGAAAATTCGCCGTGGTGGATGTGCGTGATTCCGACTTTGTCGGAGGCCATATCCGAGGGTGCTATCACTATGCAGCAGGAAATATATACGAAACCTTGCCTGAGCTTCGTCGCCGTCTTCTTGAAAATAAAATCGATGATGTCATCTTTCACTGCGCCCTTTCCCAGGTACGTGGCCCCAAATCTGCTCTTGTATTCTTAAGGACCATCCAGGAGTTGCCTGCCCAAGAACGCGAGAAGTTCGATGACTTGAATGTATGGGTATTGTCCGGCGGATTCACTGCATGGCAAAGACAATATGGCACGGACAAAGAAGTCACAGAAGGCTTTCAAGAGGATATTTGGGAATGATTGTTTTTACTCGAATTTACGCACACTAGGATATTTTTGATCTTGGCTTCGTCTATTATGTAATTTTGCATTTATAAATGGTTGGCACTTCCCAATATGGGTCTTGAGTTCTTACTTCAGTCAAGCTGATTTTATTATTACATCAAATCAAGCTTGGTTCATTATAGTGCGTTTGTTGCTGGTGCATTGGGCCCTGCTGTGGCCATTGTTGCATGGGCTGCCATTGTTGTTGCCCGGTTTGCATCTGTTGCCATTGGTTTTGCTGTGGAATTTGTTGGAATTGTTGCTGTATTGGTTGCTGGAAGGAACCCGTGGCCTGATTCATCAAGTTGGATTTCGCACTTTGAAGATGATAATTTCTATATTGATCCTGCTGAGTTTCAGGGAAAACAGGTACTGTTGGGAGGTTCTCTAAACCACCTGCAGTTGGCTGGGCTTTCAAAACCTGAGGCTGTTGATTTTGTGATGCTGAATCAAACGTAGCTTTAGTCGAGCCAGATACTTTGAATGGATTACTGCCGGTCACCGATGGATCAATCTTCTCGGGAATAGACGCATTGTTGAATGTAAATGCAGTAGTTTGATTATTAGCAAATCTTGTACCCCCGAATGGATTAGTAGAGTCCACTGAAATCTTGTTTCCAGTACTTGAAGATGCCATTTGGGAAAATGGATTTGTATTAGACCTTTGTAAGCCACCCTGTGTACCTGTTGTTTGCCCCGAAAGTCCAATATTTTGGGGTAAGGTGTTAGATTGAAAACCAGTGTATTGTTGAATCACGGGTTGAATTTGGGCAGCTAAAAATGGATTGGAACCTGTTTGCTGCTGCACCTGTAGTTGGACTTGTTGTTGTTGTTGCTGCTGTTGTTGTTGTTGCTGCTGCTGCTGTTGAAGTAATAATTGTTGTTGTTGTTGTTGCTGTTGTTGCTGAACCTGGTCAAACAGCCCTTGTCCATAGCCACCGAAGCCGGCTCCAGTAGGGTTTGTGTTTACCTCACCAGATATGTATTGAAATACAGGTGCAAAAGATGCAGGCATAGAAGGTCCCCATGGGTTGAAGGTTGCCTGCTGCACCAAGAGTGTGTTGCTTCTCAGTACACCTGCTGCCTGACCTGGGTACGTAGGAGCAACTCCTTGTTGAGGGTTCACAGGAAGGGATTGTTGCTGAGTAGTAGCACTTGAATCAACTGGACCCTTGACCTGGGCCTGATCTGTTGGCTTAAGAGCAGACGCGGGGTCCTTAATATTCTTGGTTCTCAAATACTCGGTCCTATGTTGCTCAAACAAAGGATCGTTAAGATATTCTTCTAAGGAAGAAGTCAAAGCAGTAGGAGCATGCTTAATGGTGGGAACATGCAACTTGGTAGCATACTCGAGGTGTTTGGCGACGCGCAAGTAGTCAATGACATATTTGGTCTGGTCGACAAACTTTTTGTATACATCCAAAGCACGCTCTGCATCGTTGTGGAACATCTCAAAGTAGTGTTCCAAAAGGTTGATGACACCCTCGTTGAGTTCCTGGAAAAGAGCCAAGAGATCATTTACAAGTAAACGGAACGCAGTGAGAACAATGTCATTCTTTATCTCTGCTTCCAAAAACGAGTTCTTCAAAAGAGAATCGATCTGTTTCTGGACACTTTCACACTCACGAAGCAAGCCCTTTTCCACAGGAAGTGACCGCAACCGGCCGCCTTTTTGCGTCACGGAATTGTTCACCCGCTCATCCCGCACATAGTCTACTCGGGTATCAGCATAGTGCCTCACACGTGTATGCAAATATCGACTATACTTCATAATATATCGAACATCTGCAGTGAGCCCTGAGTGGCGAGAGATATTTGAGCGAGACAAGTTTAGCATGTTGGGGGCCTTATCGGCCAAGAAACCCAACGTTACATCAAGGTCACCCTCCCTGATCATGATGTGTATGACCAAAAGTGCCTTGTAGACCACCAGCCAAGAGCTATCTTGAAGCCGTTCATTCAACGTCTTCATGATGGTGACAAAGTTTTCTGATGACACCTGGTGATTCATCAGAGTAGCCATAAGAATTGGCTCGAGGTATTTTGGCTTGGGTGCTGCTACTTTTAGCTTGGTGGCACCCTTCACTATTTTCGCATAAGTGGTCATGTCGTGATTGCCGTGTGTTGGGGATTCTGGCAGAATATGGATGAAAAATATGTCACGGAAAAATTGGAAACAAACGGGGAGAAAACAAGCAAGTTGACCAGTGTTCGTGGGCTGCCGTTATATTTGTTTATAGAACAGGACGCTTGATAAAAATTGGCTCGAAGTGTAAACGAATTGTAGAAAGAAGAGCCGGGGAGTGTCGTAGATATGTTTTTGGATTGGCTTGCTAACTCTGGGGCTGTACACTGATTGGCAGTGCAGGAATATGGACGAGAGCGCGTTCTATTACGGGAATCCGGGAGGGACAGGGTGGTGCTGTGCTGTGAGTGTGCGCATAGTGTATTTTTTTATTTATTTTCTTCACAAATATTCTTTTCGGCTATTGTTTTTATTTATGCTTTCAATTATAGAATTTTCATTACTTTGAAGATTTTTCATCAACTTTTGCGTCTTTGGAAAAGAAATTGTGCCTCTAGATGGAGCCCTTATTCTAAAAGTGACATGTTCGCCACAGAAGCTTTGCATGCGTGAGAGCTGCTTGCGTCTACAGTCAGCTCGCCAACCATTCCATTTCCCTCAATTTGGATCTTCAACATCAGATTAAGATGAGTTTCTTTTATAATTCTATCATTCCATTTAATTTCATGTAATTCTATCATTTAGTCTTTTTCATTCTAAATATTTATGAAGCCACCTATTTTTTAAGACAAGCCTTCCTCATTTGTTTGCGCCAGCAACCGTCGGTTTACCTTGTTACCTTGTTAGCTTGTGCTTTAATACTTTTCCATCTGACCTGAGTCTAAAACCATAAAATTTTCAAATACACGAAAGTTTTGAGGGATAATTATAACGTCCCGCTTTTTTTGTTTAGGTCTTTTCTTTATATTATTTCATATTCACAGTCGTTCTAGTACACCATCTATTATATTTACATGCCCCGCTTACTTAGCCTTCATACCACCTCTCTTGTCCAAGAAATCCTTGGCTTCATTGACTTTAGTCGCCAAAAAAGAAGAGCCTCCCTTATCCGGATGATTGGCCATCATGAGTTTTCTATGTTGTTCCTTCAACTTGGCCTTGGAAAGCGTGCTCTCCTTGAGATTCAAGATCTGTAACGCCTCCTTGGCGCTCATCTTGGCACCAAAGGTTCCCTTCAAAAATGCTTTACCATTGATTCCGGGTTGTTTTGACTTCACAAATCCTGATGCAAAGTAAACAACACCGAGAGCACCGAATCCTGTCACCCATGGGTGCTGTCCCATCCAGTCACATGTCTTGTCGAAATACCATTCGGCAGAACCCTCTGCAGCAGGTTTTTTCTGCAAGTGGCCGGTAAAAGCTTGCGGTTGTGTGGTTTGATTTTCTCCGGGTATTGGTAGCGTGGGGACTTCCATCTTGTAGATTACGGGTTTGAGTTGTACACCGGTATGCTGAAAAATTTCATGGCTTTGGTATATCTGAAGCATCACGTGCGCGCCACCACCCTCACTACCCTCACCACCATTACCACCATTGCCACCAGTGCGTCACAGCGGTGCAATTTCTCTGATAGTGTGGAAACAGAAAGCATCCAGAGAAATACTATATATATATCGTAGCTAAAATATTTAAGTGTCTTAAGCGAATAAAAATTAAGCTCACGAATCCCTTCTATTTTTAATCTCTTGTTTTTCATATTTTTTCAAGATCATCTCTTCCCCAGGTCTGTATTGGTCTGGGCCGCCGCACACCCGTACACCGCGCGTGCTGAGCGGTGCCATTATCAGGCCTTTTTTTTTTGACCTCATCTCAT
This sequence comes from Metschnikowia sp. JCM 33374, assembly GCA_005406065.1. Lineage (NCBI taxonomy): Eukaryota > Fungi > Ascomycota > Pichiomycetes > Serinales > Metschnikowiaceae > Metschnikowia > Metschnikowia sp. JCM 33374. The sequence goes on from BIMT01000113.1 coordinate 39,977, forward strand.
CTCCATCTACAATACCTTTTGCATTTAGATCACCAAACCCATACACATAATAGCATACAAAAATGAGAATCTATTCGTGCCATTTTTGCTCTTCGCCTGTTTACCCCAGTAAGGGAATCATGTTTGTTAGAAATGACGCCAAAGAGTTCAGATTCTGTCGGTCCAAATGTCATAAGGCTTTCAAGCAGAGAAGAAACCCTAGAAAGTTGAGATGGACCAAGGCTTTCAGAAAGGCCGCAGGAAAGGAGTTGGTGGTCGACTCTACGTTGACTTTCGCTGCCAAGAGAAACGTTCCTGTCAGATACAACAGAGAATTGGTGGCAACCACATTGAAGGCCATGTCCAGAATTGAAGAAATTAGATTGAAGAGAGAGAGAGCCTTCTACAAGAACAGAATGAGAGGCAACAAGGAGAGACAACTTGCTTCCGACAGAAAGTTGGTGGAGAGCAACCCAGAGTTGTTGAGAATGAGAGAAGTCGAATTGAGAAAGAAGGCCGAGAAATTGGAAGCTGCTGAGGCCGAGTCTGAGGATGAGGATGAGGACATGATGGATGTCGAGTCTGAAGAGGAGGAGTCTGACGAGGAGCTCAAACAGAAGGTTGTCTTGAAGGCAAAGAGAAAAGCAAGAGCTTAATGTACATTAGAAAAATTAAAGCGGGCTTCATAACGATATACGGCTATTTGATATATAATTTTGGTTCATGTGCTGCCTTCGATTATCAGCATTGGTGAGATATAGCGCTTCTCCTAGAAAGTTTTCTTCCGAAGCGATGAATATGTTTGAGCTAGTTTGTTTCTAATTCGATTGATCAGGCATGTCTCATTTGCTGACCCTGACTCAGTGTATCTTTTAGGGGGCATCTGCTGGGATATCCATTAGTGCATGATTTCCCGCATATAATAAATACAATGAATTGAAATTTGATCCTTTATAAAACAGTATTCTTAAGTTTGTCTTACTCTGGTAACGATGGGCCAAAATGGTTTTTGGGGTGTTGAAACGGGCTCTACCTCATGTTGTTCTTCTGATACTTCCAGGATATCTGCCATGGGTTGGTACTTCTGCTGTCTGGATGCTTCCATCATCATTTGAACTGTGGTTAAGTGTTCCTGACTGTGTATCTGGTGGGATTGTGCTCTTTTTATCGTGCTATACAGCTCTTCGTAGTCATCCCGGCTTCGCTTATGTGATTTGTGTGGGGTGGGAGGAGGGGTTAACCTTGGACCAGCCAATGGTTGTGAATTGTAATAAGTCATTGTAGATATTGATTTTCCAGATAGTCGGAACCGAAATTAGTATGAGGTATCGAACTAGCTTTTGGGGTGTTCGATAAGATTAAGAAACAAACAAACAGGGATGTAAATCAATACCAGAAAAACGTATGTAAAAAACGATGTGCTTCGAGTAGAGCAATACAGTATGAGTCCATAGGCGCGTGCTCAAGTCGCGCGACGCGGCTCCCTGTCGAGATTTCGAGTCCTGCTGGCATGTGGCTTTGGAGGAGATGGAATCCACAGCTGCGAACACGGGAGAAGTGCCGATTTTACAAATGAGATCTCCGGTAATTCAAATCCTACTTCAATTTTTCATATAAAAAAAAAAAGAATAAAAACAAAAAGACCCTTAAATAATAGCCGGGCTCCCTTTTTTCAAAGATTAAAGCACTTGATATGAACATATGAGATATGTGTTATTTGTTAGTTTGAATTGACAAGCCGCACCGACGGGCCTAATGCCTCAACTCTAGGCTTCGGAGTGCGAACTGTCCCTGGACTAGGGCTGTCCACTTCCTGGCCCCATCTGATTTTGCATGATTTGATACTTGTGAGCCTCGAGAGATTAAATCTAAATATATCCTTAACAGGGCACCCAAGATCATAGGAAAAACAAATACCAGTCCATACAAAATGATCAGACACAGCTCAAATATCCGGGTTCTTCTGAAAACCGAAAGCGAAACAACTATTTTCGTGAAGAA
>BIMT01000114.1:0-17920 GCA_005406065.1 Metschnikowia sp. JCM 33374
ACACGGTTTTTATCCAGTACGGTAAATTATTACGATGGCGCATCTTTCAATTGAACCACGGTCACGTGACCAAGGGCGATAATGCCTTAAATCAAAAATATCATCTCGCTGTGCACTGCTATCAGCCTGACCAATGGAGTGTTTTCACGAGGTAGTCGTTGAAACATATATACATTCACACTCCCCAGTTACCGAATAGGTGGCTATAGCTGTAAGGATAGGTTAATAAATCTGCAAATTGATAGTAAAAGACGAATGATTCATAACGGTAGAATGAAAGTAGATGGGTTGACTCGAGATTGAATCTTTTAAACTAAAATAAACAGAAAATTAGCTGAAATAAGAATGATTTTTTCGTCTTTGAAAAGGGGTCTATACACGAAAAGCGCGAATCAGCCATTTGTGTCCTTTAACTGGCGCTTGCGTGCGATCGTCCGTAGCTTGTATCTTGTACTCCATCACAATAGCCATCTGGATACCCAACTTTGTCATCCAACTATGAATTAACGTATATTTGATCAGCCAGCAGAGAGCACTATGCTAGAATCTTGTTCAGTATTCTGCAACCCAGGGATATCTCTGTCATGTGCAAAGTGAGCTTTCGGACTGATCGTTTAAATATGCTCGCATTAAGGAAAAGCCAGCACATTATTCCAGGAAAATGGGCCTGGCATTCCGAGGAGGGACGAGTCAGCACAGAAAACCTGCATACACTATTGTTGCGGTGCACTGTTGTAATGAATTTGAACAACCGCCGGCATCTCCGCTTCCCAAAGTGTATTTCCTGATCGACAACGGGTGTTACAACCAAGAAAATGGGTTCCATATCTTGTTATCTAAGATCCCCTTTTCATTCCACCGGAACCTATTCTTGTCAGACTTTATACGTCCCGAGTTTTTTTCTATATCCCCTTGGTATCTCCGAGATCCCCTTCCAAACATAGGCAGCAGTATAACAAGCCAGTCGAATATTACGCTGTTTTGTTTTTTTTTAAAAAATATTTTGAACGAACATTTACCCAGATAGCATACTCTGAAAGAACAATCCTCCCTACAGCTCTTATACACCCCATCCCCTTTTGTTTTAATGGCACACACTCCCGGCGATTCTGGACCCTATAAAAGGCAACGAACTTTCGTCCAAGACGATGTGGATTCTTTACGTGCCACGTCAAACCAGCCAATCTTCCAAAGGAGTCCAGTGCCCTTAATTCCCGAATTGACCGTCAGTCATCCAACAACGCTCCCTTATGGGGTAATTCCCTCGAATTCAGTGCAGCTGCCTTCATATCCGTTTCTTCCGTACTTATATAATGCTCATCCCGACATTCCATCAAAAGTGGAGGAAAACTCCATGCCGTTAACAGATCAAATTTCCAACAAGGCGGTGCGTTTACCATCCATCTCTAACATTGTTGATTTACCGCCATTTTATTCTGTCAAGTACCCCTCAAATGTCTCCCATGTGGGTTCATTCCATGGCGAAGCAGTCCCAATCCAGAGGCTGGTGACATGTTCACACGACTCAGTCATGGGGCAAACTATTGTGGATCCCTACCCAATGTATCACCACCATCATCTGGTTGGAAAGGTGCCGGAAATTCCATCCGCACTGGTGAATCAATTTATTTCTCCTGCGAATCCTCGTGTACTCTCTTCAAACATTAAAACAGAAGTGCCCTCCCAGACTTCTTCAAACCTTCCAACCTTGCCACACTCCAGGATGCAGAAAGTCCAATTGAAAGAGATTATCGAACAAAACCACCAAGAAAATGATACAAAGTTGGTGCCCAAAGAAACATATCAGGCGACCCTGACGGTACCCAAACCTGTAACACAACTCAAACCTATGTCCAATGCAGAGATACTGTTTACTAAATACCTCCCCAAGTTTTCGGATATAAGTGCCACTACGGTTAGCAGTCTTCTAGCTCAAGTGTTGCACGAATGCCATCATCATGTGTCCAATGAGGATTTCTTCAATTTACTTTACAACGAGGAAGTACAATGCATAGGATCTAAACTGGCTGACTCCTTCTTTAAACTTGACAATTCCGAATCCTCTAAACCGAAATACCATGCACTTGAATTATGTCTCCTCATTCTTGAAACTTTCAAAGACCCAGCTAGTCTTGCTGCTCGCTTCAAAGACAAAAGCCTTCGAAAACTACTGTTCACCTCAATCAAATTCCATGAAATTCTTCGCGAGTTTTTGGCTTTGAAAATTATTTTATCCGTGGTTGAGCCAGCGAAAGATGCATCGGATTACCATCCAAACATTTCCCGGATATCCGTGTACAAGGTTTACTATATCCTTTGTCAAAGACTTATACAAAGTTATCCGGCTTTCCTCAGTTCCACCGGCCAAAGTATCATTTTGGGGCAGTCTCAATTAGGAAAAATCACAAAAGCAGCTTATCCAGACTTGCGTTCAAAGAGACTCGGAAGAAGGGGTCACTCCCGATCTCATTACATAGACGTCAATTGGAATGAATCCATTGTTTGCCGATATTTTTTCCATGCTTGATGTTGAACTACCTCAGCTACAGAAATATTTCAATAGCAGTGTGAAGTCACATACGCCAAAGGTCTCTAGGAAACTCCATCACAGAGACCCTGTTCAAGGTATACTGTCCCCAAACCCTACTTTTATACCCGTGTCTATAAACCCATGTCACAATTATGTCGATCTATCGTGCAGGTACCCTCTCGCTGATTGCTCACCTAGAGCGTGGAAACTATTAGGAAATGAAAACTCTATCGGTCCAAATGGGCCGAGGAGACTCTTGAAAGATCCCTAAATGCCCTAAACACTTATAATGTTCAATTAGGGCCTCTTATCCAGTCCTTCAGTTCCGGAAGCTTTTTGGGTGAGGCCCACAATATGCTTCTGCAGACTGTGATACAAACAATAACTGTTTTACAAGGTGTGCGTGCAGAAAAGGAAGCTTATATTCATCTTTATCTTGTCTTGCTACTTTTGGTATTTCCGTTGATTGTTGCATCAGACGACGAGCTTCCTGTGGTCGCAAAACTGAAGCTTCGACATATTTTGAATACGTGTGCTGCAGAAGTTGAATCTGTAATTTTGAACTCTGCATTTTTCGATTTAACTAGCCTTAGTTCATTCACGAAGGCCTTGAAGAAGATGGTATCTCTCAATGAAATGACGCTGTGCACCATTAAAGCAAATTGCACGGATAGAGCTCTAAAACAATCGATGCTGTATGTGGAACTGGTGGCCAATTCTATTGAAGATAAATTCACCGGCAGGCTGAATTTGGAACAGATTTGTGTCGAAGCAATAGTAAAACCGATCAATGCGTATAACTTCACACTCATTGATGAGACATCGGCAAAAGATTATCATGACGCGACAGAGATTATTTCTACGCTTGCGAAAGCTCTCGCAGAAAATGTAATTTCAGCCAAAGATCGAATGATGATGTTACCACAAATTGCGAGGACGAAAGAGGTGGGTGGTGGAATGGCACAAGATTTGCCGTATCAATTGTTCAAGATATCTCTGGAGAAGTTTCACGAGATTACCGCAGACCCGTTGTTTTTGAAGCTTCCAGTGCCAATCATTACGCCAGCTGTGATCCATTTAATAAGCTCGATGCAATATGGCCATTTTCAAAACACCGGCCTACATGACACGGAACTAGCCGAAGAAACTTCCAAATGTTGGTGGTATTTTTGTTGCATGATACAAGAGTATGTGGGAATTATCTCTGAAGTGGTTACTCTCAGCCAGGCCGTAGCACAATGGTAGTCAAAGTCGACGAACACTATTTTATAGGCGACTTTTTCTTAGAATAGCTTTTTTGCCAGATATTTCTTTCTGCTGGTGTTCAATAATCGACCCAAATATAAATGAAGCAACAAAGCTAAAATCTATATTTATGGATGAATAAGACATATCCAAGAGTGGTTACAAATAAAAGACTAAGCGATTGGGTTGAAATAATTTCCTTTTGTGGTTCGAAAGCATGGGTATGGGTTCTTGAAGATTTTCGTCCGGGAACTATAAATTGTTAGTATACGACGGTGAGTTGACGTGAGTGAAACTTGTTATTGACGGGCATTTAAATCGACAACTTTTCAATTCAAAAAAGTTGGATTGTTTGAAGCATTTTTCTCCTGTTGAAGCATTTTCACGTATTCGACAATTTACAACTACACTTCTGGGAACTTGGACAAAAAGTTTTCATCATGCTCATGGGCCACGTTTCTAAGACGCGGGAAATCTTTCAGCATGGTCCTTATTTTCTCTTTGTTCGAAAAAAAAAATCCCTCCCAAAATATGCGACACATGCTCTATCTTTGATTGGTTCATCTAGCCTTCCAATAAGGGGAATTGCAGGATGAAAGTGAGGATCTCAATGGTGAATTGAATTTGAAATTTAATGAGACAATCAGTCAGGTGTGTAAACACATGCTCTTACACCAATCGGTCAGTTTGAAAAGTGGTTCAGTCAGGTTGGGCTGTAACCTACTTCACCTGGGTATCATATTCTATCTAACTAATCTGTCGCGTTGGTGGGGAAATAGCCTGTTGAACTTTGGGAGGCGGACAGATAGACAGATAGACAGATGCGCAGATACACACACAGGTAATATAAAGTGTCTAAGTGGTTCGGTTAACAAGGGTCAATAACGTGCTCCAAATGCCTCGGACTCTTCTGTATATTATTTTTCCGTGTTTCAAGCTTGGAGTTCAGCGACAATGTCCCCTTTCCGGCCGTTTCCGGGTTGCTCGTCGGAGAACCTTTCTCGCGACGCCTGGTCGTGTCTCAACTTAAAACCATTGTCCGTCCTGAATTAGTGTTGTTAAGAAATAGCGACTCACGAAACTGGCAACTGTCGCTAGTTTGTCGCTACTAATAAATAGGTCTGAGTTTCTCTGATACCGCTACATTTTTTTTTTATTTATTCTCATCGAAGGTTGGTGAAAAGTAAAAGAAGGGGATTACCAAATGGTCTTTTCAGTGCCTAGCCTGATCAACAACAACTGAAACCCGTACGGAAAAAGTCCAGGAGGTCACGTTAGATGAGAGTTTTTTTGCTGTCCTTTAAAAAAAAATCGCCTACAAAAGCTCCGCCGGTGCGAATTGAGGTTGATTTAATTCGCCACTAATTTCACCACTCCAACGTTTTTTTATCCCATTCATCAACCAACTTTTTTATATATTAGCAGGGGAACAAAACAAACTCCCTCCTGATTTTCAAGTACCCGCGCTTGAAAAAACACTGGGTACAAAAAATTCCGAGTTAGTGACACAATTAATGGAGCATGCTCATCACACCTACCGAGTCCCGGCACAGGATACTCCCGGCACAGGATACTCCCGGCACAGGATACTCCCGGCACAGGATACTCCCGACACAGGATACTCCCGGCACAGGATACTCCCGGCACAGGATACTCCCGACACATGATACTCCCGACACATGATACAGTTATCTTTCGCCCTTGGATGAGGAGTATACTCCCACACTAACTGGCGAGCGGTTCTTTTCTCGATTCATTTATTGAGAGCACCAATAGTAGGAGGCCGAGTGGTTAGCTATTGACCATTGGTGACCTACCAAATAGCACTGTTCTCTGTCGGCATCAAACTTCCTCCGGCAAAAAATTAATCAGCAGCAATAAAGAAGTGCGGAATACCTCCAAAACACCATGGTTACTGTCACCACGCACTACCAAGGACTAATACCCGCGAAATCCGGAATTATAAAAGTAGCGGAGTTAGCGAGACGCGATGGCTCACGAGCCTGCCGTCGGTGCGAACGCCCACGATCACGTGTCCAAACAGAAAATGGGACACGCGATCATGGGCGATATAACCTGGTATCCAACATTGGATATGAATCACTAATTGCTTGTATTCAAATCATACTAGCCTCGTTTTCCACAAAAGCAAGCAAGGAAAGGGCTATGTATATATGAAAATGGTGTCCTAAAAGTAAGTCCTGTACAGTCTATTGAGGCATGGCGTTGGCGATCGCGTGCTTAGGTAATCCTGAACACAACGTAGGTGATGACTTCACCACCCCCAAAAATTCTGCTATTTTTTTCAAAGAGAATAGAACGGGGACCCCATTTTAAATGGGTCTTGTGAAAAGTAATGAGCATTTCATCTTCCAGTGCGTCATATCACGGAAATTAACTATTTTGAAAACTTCCAGATGTGATTTGATTGGGTTGGAGTCGCGTTGCAGTGTAATGCACCAGTCTGTCATTGAGCGAAGAAGCAACCATCAAATACTACACACAGATACATCAAGCCCGCCCTAAACACAATTTGGAAATAAAAGTCGTTGAATCCGCCCGTTTTCTCTCTTTCTTTATTTTTTTTTCTCTCTTTTCCTCTCTTTTTTTTTTTTCTTCTCTATTTTTCTCCATCAGCCTGTTCCCTCTCAAAATATCACATATGCCTTTTAATCCCTTTTCCATAAAAGAACAGGACGGAAATTTCACCCTAGCTCCTCTGGCTTCCTCTTTGGGTGTATCTGATGATGATACCAAAGTTAGCCTAGAATCTACGTGCTCCCATATTGCCACCGCAATCAACGGGAATCTTTTCTCGCCCGGCTCATCATATATAAATCAAGAATTGTATCCGCGTAGTGAGCCTGAGCCATGCCCACTATCCCCTTTCCACCCTCCTGACTACCTTCCCTTGAACGATGTATTTGGGTTAAATGGTGTATCCTTTGCAGCTTTGTCGGAATCTGAGGGGCTACCGTTTGCGGGCGGCCTCGATGACGGTTGTCCATTCGATTTCTTGAGTATACCTGCGAATCACGCAGATCCGATAGACATCCATGCTCAGATCCAAGGAAACAAGGTTAATAAAAGTGACAGCCAGCCTGAAGCAGCTCGTGCAAAACTGTGTACAACTACGAGATCCCAAGATGCAACCGTCTCCGCGACTATAACCCCCCTTTCTAAAGCTGCTCTGGATCTTGCTCATAATGACTTCAAAACACGAACACTGCCTTCGACTATTTTGGAACCTTCAGGAACCCCTACTCTCGTTTCTCTGAACAGCTGTACCCACCAGCAAGATCCACAACATGAGATTTCTTGTCTAAATGTTCTAAAGTCACAGGAAAAGCAGAATATGCGTGCGAAGTCCCCCGGAATCAAAGTTTTGCCCGAAACGAAGGAGTTATTCCTCAAGCTCACGCCCTCCATCGGCAAAGTTACTACCAAAACCCTTCGGGAATTCTTGGTGAACTTCATGAAAACCTATCATCATGATATTCCATTAGACAGACTTTCGCATTTACTTTTTCATGGCAATTTTTCAAATTCAGAATGGAAACCCACTGGAGAGTACTCTGTCACTGAAAGTAAGGCATCCACTAAAACCAAACTTATTGCAATACAACTTTGTCATCTTATTGTTGAACAGCTTCAAACTCCTCATCCATTGATGCTGGGTGGAGTAGGTCTGGAGTTACCATTTCTGTTGCCGCCAACGACTAACTCGCATGAGCTTGCTAGGTCTTTTTTAGCGATTAAGATTATATTGGCATCGGTGAAGAAAGCTGAGGGAGATATGCTGCATCATTACACCCTTCCAAGATACCTAGTTTACAAGGTATACTATATTGTTTGCCAAAACCTTATTCAAAGGTCTCCAGATATACGGGATTTCTCAACCCAAAGCCTTATCTTGAGTCAATCCTCTTTTGGTAAACTCACGAGTTTGATTTTTCTGCACCTTAAGACCAAGAGATTAGGTAGCAGGGGAAAATCCAAATATAATTTTGTTGGGGTTACTTGGGACACCACTTTTGTTGGAAAAGATGTCATTCGTTTGCTTGAACTTGATCTACCCCAAATAAGACAGATCTTTGAAAACGGCAGCCAATTGCGTCATTCAAGAAAAACCCCGAACACGCCCAATAAAAAGAAGTGTGCTGTGCCAGGGTCGGTTGAAGGGGCCCCCAAATCTCTTCCTTCGTTAACATGGAAGAAGCCTGGTTACTCTTACATCAACTCATCTCAAACATTCCCTGCTGCAAACTGTGCACCGCGAATCTGGGAAAGCGTACCCGGTAAAGTTCCCCAACAGTCCCCATGGGCTTTGGAACACATGCAAAGATCTATTGTGGCTTTGAAATTATATCATATTGAATTAGATCCTTTCATCCGGAGATTCAATGCAGGTAAGTTCTCTGATGACAACAAAGATAACCTCGTGAATACTTTTTCTCGTGCACTTGGTGTCTTGCAGAAGGCTAAAGCCCCGAAACAACATGTACCTCCATTTATACTTTATCATCTTGGTGACGATCTTCCCCGTGGTGCTTGGTTCCAATACAGAAGTGAATCCAACATCAAAAACACACTTTCTCTCTGAAGTCCGAAATTGTCTGACCAAAGTTGAATCTGAGAAGCAAAATCTATTGGGTATTGATGAAAGTAGCTTAAAAACGTTTGTTGGGATCTTGAAAAGGATGGTAAATTTCAACCAATTGACGCTGTGCAGTATCAAAACTCAATACTCTGAGAGTATACTAAGAGTAATGACATCCCAACTAGAAGTCGTTTTAGCTCCCGTGAAAAATGAGATCCCGGAGAGACTGCTATTAGAGGCCATGTATATCAGATCCATCGTGGTCTCGATGAATTCTTTTAGCTTCAAAGGGGCGGATGGATCCGATAAAGAAACCGAAAACATCGTCATTAACTCGATACAATCTCTTGCAAAGATTTTCAAAAATCAAGCATTGATGACCAAAGACGAGATTCTCATGCTCCTGCAAAATGAGCGACCAAAGGAGTCAAACATGTGGAAGAAGGTCTTCCGTACCAGGTATTTAAGATCGCTTTGCAAATATTCCATGAGTTCACGTTAAGTCACCCATTGATATTGAGTGTCCCTATGGTAGGTTTTACCTCCGTTATTGAAAGTTTCACCAATTGGGTGCAAAGCACCTGTCTCAATTATTTCCAGATAGGCGATACGGAGTTTGCTAAGGAATTATTCAAATGCTGTTGGGTTGTCTCGCTGATGCATCACGAGTATATTAAAATGCTAACGGAAATTGTTGCTTTGGGCCATAATTTATCTCAGGATTCGATAAAAATGTGAACCTATGGGGAAATTAACTCCCAAGTATAAGTTTACACTGTTTATTGTCAAGTGGTAAGGCGGTCTATGTACTGGGAATTTAACCATTTGTTCAATTAACAACCCATGGGTTGGTTCCTTGTTCAACGGGCTGGCAAGGCCTCGGTTGAGGTAAAATGACGGAAACTCGTAACCGAAATACGACTGCAAAAGTGCGACGAAGTTTATCCCACTGGGTTATTAGATAAATCCAAACCATTAAACACATGTGTTGGAACAGGTATGAGTATCCCATGCTAATAAGACTGTATCATTTAAGGCTCACGCATTGTCAGACATTGATAAGATATCTGGTAATAACAGTAATCGGTTAAAGTAGCAAAGAAGCGGTATATATTAAGCACAACGGTAAACGTTAACATAGCAAAGTAAAAATGAGTACTAAGAAGTTTCTGGCCTCGAAACATTCTTGGCTAGGAAGACTGCGTTTATATATTCCAAGATAAGCCCTAATAATCGCGGATCACCCCTTAAAGATAAGGGCGCGATTAAAGGGTGCGATCATTCCACACCTGATCTTCCTGACATGTTCATGTGAACCTTGTACTGATTAGAGACACATATTTCTATGTCGAATACAACAGAACCATGCCTTGAGAACCATGTTTTGCGATCTGCACCAACTCAATCCCACCTTCCTCATATATGTTCTAAATGTTTTTTTTTTTAAACCTGGCTCATATTGTATTCATGAATGATGAGTGATGTGATGGGTTCCAGGGAAAACGGTTTATTTAGAGGGTTTCCGAAGTTTCTAAAAGAGACTATATGTATTGATAACATTGTGGAGTCATGATGTATTTGATGAGTGATACACTGCTGAAACTTAGTGGGTGGTTAAATGCGCCAACGGGAAACAGGCTTTTTAGAGAAGGTTTCGGTTTAGAAGTTTCTTTTAAAACCTGGATATCTTTATTCTATAATATACTGGGTAAGCGTGAGACTGGGAAAAGCGATATCCATTTGGGATGGTCGTCGTAACCCAAAATAGACATGATGACTAAAGTGATACATGTCGAACTTCGCTAAGTGGATATCGCGACAAATGGATAATTTGCTAACTGGATACAAAAACCGTGTTTTTGATCATTAACCGTCACCAAGAACTTGTAGAAAATTGAGACCTTGACCCCATAGTAATAGGGAGTCTAACATATGATCTACACTTTTTAGTCAATTTTCCTCACATTTGGGAGCATGCTTCTAGATTATACTTTCATACTCGAGAGTTTTAGGCAAGGTCACATGATATTCAGGTGATGTAGATCACGTGCCATCCCCTTCTTAGGTTTCAACATTTTACATTCACGTCTTTCAAAACAGGAACAAAAACAAAATGTTTTTAAAATAAACATTTTTCCTTATATACCAAGCAATGATCAAAATGGAGGAATGGACAATATAAATATTTACCTGCTTTCTGCAAATCCACTTCTCCACCTAGATCTCACAATGAGGACGTACACGAGGGTTCAAAAGGTTCAAAGCGAAGATCACTCAACCGGCAGTTTCTGGATGGCCTTCTGATCAAACTCGGTGTTGATATGACCAAAAAGAGAAAACCGGGAAGGGCCATATTCATACAAATTACCTGGGATTACAAGAAATTGATAATCGCAGCCGGAACCCTAAACTGGTGATAAGCAATTTCCGTAACGATGATTCATCACACCGGCCATGGAAAGCTAGATGTCGATATGGGTATTCCAAGACCTTGAAAGCATCAAGGAAAAGTTTTTTTGTCTGCAATACTGGTCAGAATGCATTGTCGTTAGCGGTCTATTTGGCAATAGATAGTATAAAAGATAGCAAAATATTTTTTCAACGTACTGGTTAACTCATGCAAATGAGCAGTTAGAATTAATATTGGAATTCTATAATGCGCTTCTTGGTGCTTTTATCTTCAAATTATTCATAAGATCAAAATATCAGATTGTTTCTAAAGGCGTTCGGTTCTTAACCGTCACGGACATTGCACCAAGTTTCAACTTACCTGCAGGTCGCTCCAATATGAAATGAAATAATAATAAGCAATCTTCTTTTCATTTTAGCTTGACATTTATAGCAGGGGATGTTTTGAAATAGACTGAAAAATGTTTCTAGAGTCATAACTTTGAGGGGAAAACCAACATTTTGTGCTCACTTTGGGTGAATGTTTTCAATCAACAGAATGTGTGGGTATTGAGTTCAATTTACAAAATTTCAAATATGAAATTTCTAGCCAAAAACAAAAGAAATTAATTTTTCTAATTATCTGGTCATATGCGCTTCACCTGCCTCTGTTCAATGATATAATTGAACGCAAAACTTTTCACCTAGAAAAGAATCATCGTCCACAGTTTTGACCAAAATAAACTCATACAATTATCTTAGATCATGTCATCGGCCTGTCGGCATTCTTGGCCTGAGCGCCCGTAATAACAGTATTTTCAGAAGGGGATTGAGAATTTGTTCATCATCTGATTCCCAGCGCATAACCGAATAAACCTTCTTTATGACTTCAACAAAAAAATCAAGATTACGTAAGTTCGCATAGGAAATATCTATTTTTTGGTGCAAGCATTCTCTCAAGTTCATGTCATTTTCGAAGCCAATGTTTCCAAAACTGTCTCCCACCAAAAACATGGAATTGAAACACTTACATTGCTTATCAATACGAGAGTGCTTCTGTTGAGTGAACCAGATGAAATCATAATGTGCATTGGAAGTTTGTTTCGGTTATCGTTTCTACTTCCTGCTCAAACAGTGATACTGGCACCCAGTCGCGTCACGGAAATTCACCAGCCCCCACTTGCCACCAAACAAAGTTGGTCTGCGGTTTCAAGATCCAGAAATTTTACACACAAACAAACTGTGGATGCAGTAGGCAGAAAATGCAAACCAATTAGGGCATTTTGTGGCTATGGGCGATTTTGTAACATTACAGAATTGGGTGTTCCAAAAGTACAACCCCATCTAAGTTCGGAGTGATAAGCTTTCTATTGGACCGTAATGCCGTGTGTCAGATTTGGTTTGGTGACATCACAGGAGAGTGCGAAAGCTAGATTTCGTGCTTTGTTAGGATATCGCAACAAATGACCAGCAGAACCGTCATTCGAGATTTAAGTGGGGGATCTTTTTTTTTTTTTTTTTTTTTTTTTTTTTTTTTTTTTTTGTGTGTGTTTTGGTACTTCCAGCTGCATCCCCGACCCAAAGAAGAATCAGGTTGTGAGCCTGTAAACTCATGGTTGCCCGAAAAGGAAAGATCGCACAATATGGTGTTACCCGTCCGCACATCAGTGGAGTGTCAAACAAACGTAGGACAGAAGGTATTGTAATGAAATGATTTCAGAATAAAAGAAGCAGCTACCAAAGTATCCCTAAACTTGTGAAACTCTCCTACAGACGTCATTTTGGCGTTTTACTACATCTTGACCAAGCCGCGGCATTCGACCAATATTCTCGGGGAAGTCTCACATGGAATGATAACAAAAGTTTGGAATGTCCAATCAGTGGCTAAAGTTTTCCAGCTCTTCGCGCACTTTTCGCGAACCAAGTACAGTCTATGACGTATGTTGCTTGAGGAAAAAGGTCAGAAAAAACCAACACAAATTACCAGCAATGGGAGTTACAAAATACATAAAAAACGTAGGGAAAATTGAAACAGATATCGTTCGGGTGGAAACAAGCAAAGAAATCATTTTTGAGGGGTTTCGCTAAGGGGGGCCTAAAACTATTTGCCATTTTGAAAATTCCCTACTTTTGTTCCCCCACCCTGAATTCTTGTTCGACATCATTGTATGCAAACTGCGGAGTTTACCTGAATGGGTTGTACTTTTGAAAAAGAAGTGTTGTGTCAATTTGTCCGACCCACATAATGTTTGTGTGGGAGTGTTGGGTAATGGAAGACTTTGCTATTTACAATGAAATATTTTCTGATTATTTTCTGTTTGGTTCCTTTTTTAAAACTTTTTTCAGGATGTTTTCCATGAATTTCTCACGAATTTCTCAGGACATTTCCCTGAGTTTCCCATGATGTTTTTTCAGTTTTTACTTGATTATTTTTTTTTTTTTTTTTTACGGTTGTTTTCTCCGGATTTTTTTCTCCGGATTTTTTTTCTTCTCAACTGCATGCGGTATTGCGTTGTTACTTTCTTGGCTGCATATGTTAGAATCCTGCAACTAGAAAATGCCAATGCATGTTGTATTTATCGTTATCTGTAACATTCCCGGTATGTGGCTTGATATTCCCGGGAATCTCTCATGATTTGTGGCATCTTACTCAACGCAATTTTTTTTTTGTTTAGGCACACCTATCTATTCATTTTGAGTTTTTCTTGAGAGGAATTCCCTTTGCATATTCAAGACAGCTACATTCACTCTGATATACATTGCTGGCGTTACTCCAAGACAGCAAACACATATAAGTCCCCTTAATTTTTTCTTTTTTGCATTCCTAATTCTCCGATTAATCATATTGTGCAAAAATCGGCTGAACTACAGGGCGTTTGAATTTAAATACATTCTTCTCAGAGGCGAACATATCCTCTCGCCGTTGTGTCGTTTTTCTTGAGAGGAGATGTTTGGAAATAACTCACTGTCAACTACACGGGACCAACATGTCTTCGAAAACATTTGGGGGCATACCTCGGAACTCCCACCTTCTTTGCCGATTTCCACCATTGATCAGATATCCCCGTTACTGTCTCCTCCCTTAGGGATCTGGATACATTCACCTCAATATACAGCTAAACATGTGAAAGATCCACAGCAAAGCTTTCCACAGCAAAGCTTCCCGCAACAAAGCTTCCCACAAGAAAGCTTTCCACAACACATGCTGTCACAACCAAGCCACTCTTCAAATTCACCTTCTGTTGGGCAGGCAAATATCAGCAGACACCTTCCATTCAATAATCTGTCTGATATTCCTTTGGAATGCTTTCCCGACAGCCTCACTTACCCCGAATATTCATCTATGGGTCTTACGCAGTCACCTTCGGGGAATCAATATTTTATGCCTATCATTCACGAGGCAACGGAAGATAAGTTCGGGTCCGGATGGTTTCACTCACACCAGGATGACACCACCAGTGATAAAGAGACTTCCCCGGATGCCGAATATCTCGATGAAGCAGAACAAGAGTTTGTTAAAATTGCCCCCATGCTCAAGGACCTAACCTCAAAGAACATGTGGGTGTTTTTGGTGCATGCATTGAGCGGGATTCACCAACACATTCCTTTGGATGACTTTTTTGATCTACTTTACAAGGAAAAGCCCCAGGGCGTTTTGTCTGAGGGGACACATAAACGCCAGTCCAGGGGGCTCCCTCGCACAGTGAGCTTGAAGCTACAAGGCCTCAAACTATGTCATCTCATCATCCAGACTTTCGAGAACCCAAAAACCACCGTTGGACTTCATCAGAATGTTTTTATTCGTAATTCGTTGATATCTTCTACCAACATGCATGAACTTCTCCGGAGCTTCTTGGCCATAAAAATCATATATTCATGTGTGATGAAAGTGTCCGAATTCCAACTGTATCCTTCATCCGTGCCCAGAATTTCCGTCTACAAGCTTTATTATATTCTTTGCCAGTTACTTATGAAAAAAAATACCGGGTATCTCTAGTTATCCTTCTTTTCAACAAAATCTCATTGTGGGGCAGTCGCGATTTGGTAAAATAACTAGATTGGTGCATCCCAATATGATCACAAGGAGATTGGGGAAGAGAAAATATTCTAAGACTCACTATATGGGAGTCACGTTGAACCGCTCCTTAATTGATGAAGACTTGATCAAATTACTTGATCTTGACCTTCCCCAATTAAAGAAACATTTTGAGAAAAAGCCCACAAGGCGCATCCCGGACCGACAAAGAACTCAGAGAAGGGCACTGCAAACCAACCCTAACAAAGAAAGGCAAAATGCTGATCCCCTTAAGTCATTGATGCCACTATCTCAAACGCACTTGAAGAAACCAGGATTAAGTCACGTTGATGTGTCATATCGATACCCGAATGGTGATTGTTGTCCACGAATCTGGAATCCAGCAACTAATAAAATACCCCAACACTCGGAATGGGCAAATAATAAGTTGGAAAAATCGCTAAGAGCCTTGACGAAATACAATTTGGACTTGGAACCTCTTCGCGAGAGTCTAATTACTGGTAGGTTCTATGGCGAAGACGATGATTCGTTTCTGGAAATGTTGGTGGGCACCATTAAGACATTGCAGGAGGTTGAGGCACCAAACCAAAGCTACATGCATTTGCATCTTATCATTGTAATATCTATATTCCCCAGGATTATTGCTTCAGATGATGAGGTCCCGTTGTCTTCGAAGAGCATGCTTCAAAAGTCTGTCTCGAAATGCGTCATTATGCTTGAACGTGAAGTGACACACCTTTCACTGATTGATGAAACCAACCTAAAAATATTCACTGGAATTTTAAAAAGGATGGTAAACCTCAACAAAATGACACTGGCAAACGTCAAAACGGGTTATGGGGACATTGTGATTCGAGAGATGGTCCGCGATATAGATGTAGAAATCAATCGCAAATTGGACTATTTCCATGGCAGTCTGGCGTTGGAGAGTACTTTTATCCGGGGAGTCGCAAGCTCTGTCTATGCGTATTATCCAAACTTGATTGATGAGAAGTGTACCAGTGAAGGAAATCAAATTGACAAGATCATTAATATCACAAAGACTATCATGAGCATAGTCAGGAAATTCAAAGAGGAGATGACGAGTTTGCCGCAACTTGGAACCCCCCAGGATTTCAGCTCCGGTAACCCAGATATTCCATATCAACTATTGACGCTTGCTAT
Source organism: Metschnikowia sp. JCM 33374 (assembly GCA_005406065.1). Classification (NCBI taxonomy): domain Eukaryota; kingdom Fungi; phylum Ascomycota; class Pichiomycetes; order Serinales; family Metschnikowiaceae; genus Metschnikowia; species Metschnikowia sp. JCM 33374. Next base: position 15,964 of record BIMT01000114.1, read on the forward strand.
AAAAAACTTCCATGGACTTGTGTTGTATGAGCCCATACTCGCACAGCTCCCTATTCCTGTTCTCACCACCATTATTTGCCACCTCAATAATGGAATTCACACAGCAACATTCCAACAATTTGGTAACCGTGATACGGAATTGGCTGCGGAAACTTTCAAGAATTGGTGGGTGTTTTCCACTATGTATCACGAATATTTGAGCATCCTTTCAGAGGTTGTTGCTTTGAGCGAAATTTTGTCTGAATGTCCATCAAAGTAGATAGCAGCGGTGGGGCATTTGGTGATTTGTGATAGCACGCGGAAGGTAATTTGCTATATACAGAGTATGTGAAGTCATAACCATTATCATAAACACAACGGAACGTGATCTCTCAGGTGTGGCTAAAGTCGGATCTTCTGAAGTTGCTCATAAGCTTCTCAATTCTCTCTTGGTTCAATTTAGGTGATTCTAAAGCACGCAATATAGAAGGATTTCGCCATGTTGCATGTTTTTCGCCTCTGGTATAGCCGGGTTGAAGAAGCCGGGTTTTGTGGATGTATTTGGTCACTCGTGATCTTCAACTGTGGTATTATGATTCTCTGACATGTGAAAAAACTATGAGTTGGTATCTTAAAGGAACAGCTCGGACTTCTTCAAGCACTCTACATGGAATAGACCATTTCTGCCTAGCAATTCGATTTTCACTAGTATCTGCGCGGTCGTGTCCAAACTTAATTTGGATCCCTTCGAAGTGTTATCAGAAGCCTTTCACTGAGTTATTAGAAAGTATTGGAAGAGTTTTGAAGATTATACAATTCAAGTTTGGTCATATTTCAAGTATATATGCACTGAGAGAGATTTAGATAATTATTTAGAACAAATGGTTTTTGAAGTTCTAGCTTCAAAATGAGCAAGAAAACAAATACTTTTCGGGTATACAGCAATGTTTACAGTATCACTAAATGGATCTAGCCTAAAATAATTCCGAGTCGATAAACAGGACATGTTGCCCGGATGCAGTAAAGTATAGTAATAATTTATTAGTGATGTGTCAGCGTATACCAATCATGGTATTGTTAGAAGATGGCCTAGTGAGGCGGTGCCTAAAGTTGTAGGAAGATGCTGAAAGGTGGACCAGTTAAGTTGATGACACAGCGTTCAAAAACATATACACTCCTCTAAATTTATAAATAGCTACCACTGGATACGATTCTAGGCAAGATTTTCAAAAATACTTTTTATATTTTCTTAGTAGAAAGGTCAAAAATATATAGTCACAGATCACGAGTCAACACTTCCGTGATAGCGGCGTGCACAGACTGCGATTCGCCGACAAAACATTTATGGAAGCAGTTGATGTTGGAATCAGGATAACCCGTGCAAAGGATACCTGAAAATCCAGCCCGAGGTTGTAGTGTCGGGTAACCTTTATCTTCTGGTTTTATACCAAGGGGGGTTCTGCACAACTTCTATCCTTGTATTTTTCTCTAACGGTGTTTACTATTATTTCTAAGTTATATATTGAATGGATGCATAAGTTACAATTATGTCTGTCCAGAAAAAAAAGTGAGAAAACGCATGTTGGACCTACTGTTGTAGGGCTTGTGGGTCTTTGTCCATATGCCCACAGCAGGACTGTCTATGAGGTCGTGGTTTACCCAGCCAAGACGGTGGTGGTAATAGTAATCGGTAAAAGTAGCAAAGAAGCGGTATATATTAAGCAAATTGATACATCGTCAAAATAGCAAAGGTAGTAAGAATGTGTACTAAGAAGTGTCTGGCCTCGAAACATTCTTGGCCGGGAAAACTGCGTTTATATATTCCAAGATAAGCCCTAATAATCGCGCATCACCCCTTAAAGATAAGGGCGCGATCATTCCACACCTGATCTACCTGACAGACACACTATTGGTGAAATGGACTTCAGCAAGATGCGCTTTTCGTACACACAGACTTTACAAGAGGACAGATTGTAAC
>BIMT01000115.1:0-53471 GCA_005406065.1 Metschnikowia sp. JCM 33374
TTATGGCAATTTTGTTAATTCGATTATCTGGAATTACGTTTCGCGCGTCTGCTTTTTAAAAACTGACGGTGAGTTTCCTGTCGAGACCATCATTATTTAAACACACACCCTTTTTCCAGGAAAAAAAATAGTTCTCGAAGTGTAGTTTGCTCTTCTGGTAAACAAAAGATGTGCTATTTTTTAAAGAATTTGATTAGGGAGATTATTGAAATACAATCAATTCTACGTGTATTTATTATGGTATTTGATTGCAGGGTCAATTTTGCAACCAAATCGTTTTTTTTTATTGTGAATCAATGGAAATTAATTGCCACCTGCTTATTTTTAATTAACGATTCGTAAGACATGACGATACTTAAAAGCGACGAATTCTCGAAGGTCTCTAGTTTGAAGCAGCGAAAGCTCGAAACAACGAGTTAGTGTATTTTGGGAAAATCTCTTTCCCATATCCATACTGGTATTATATTTACCCGTGTGGTATAATAAAATGAACCAAATACACCATGGGTAGAAAATGCTAAACCGTGGATAAATCAATTCGGTATAGCAAGCCAATGTGTTAAGTTCGAACCTTTGGAAGACTATGGTTGTCCCACACTTTTTTATAAACACCACAGGCACCAGCCCACCTCTCTTAAACGAACCATGTAAACCAACCATGAGTGCGCTCACTCCAACAGACCTGGTGGACGAAATCGCAGTTTTTCTAAAGTGCACGTGATGTGTTCCTGCACATAGTCTCGTACTCAATGCTCAAGCCCATGCCGGCCCCCGCCATCACTGCAAATATCTTCCCGCAAATACACCTTAGCACTCCAGTCCAGACATCTATTTCCGATAAGCATGGTCTAGCACTTCAGAGAAAATTACCCACTTCGCTTAGAAATTCAACTTCAGAGGTGCTTGAACCAGTGATTTCAATTCGATTTCCGGTCGTGCGCGGCACAAATTGCAAATTGCAAAAAAAAAACCACTGGGATGCATATGATGGGGTAGCCCAGACCAATACTTGTGTTTAAGTCCACAGAAAAATTGATCCGACAAGCGGACCGATGTACGGGGGTCCCGGTCCTTCCCTTCTGGGATACAACCTTTTGGAGTATGAACAGGACGATGATAGTTGGACGAGAGACTATCCAGGAAGATGGGCACGTGTACCTGGTCAACAAGAATCTGGGGATGGAAAAGAGTCTGGGGATGAAAAAGAGTCTGTGGATGAAAAAGAGTCCGTGGATGAAGAGCGTGGAGCTGAAACTGTCAAAAACACACCAGAGAATGATGGAGTAGATCACACCACAGAACCGATCATAATCGTGATTTCCGATGAAGAAGATGACCCATGTGTTACATCCAATCAGAAACACGATGAGCCCAAAGGAAAAGAAAAACACCAGTCTAAATTAGAAAAGCCCCACAAAGTAGACCACGCCGAAGTCGCCAACCAAGAAGACTCCAAGCTCCAATACACCGAAGACAACGAAGAAGACTCCGAAGAAGACGAGTATGGCTATGATGACTCCGACTATGATATTAGTGATTCTGATGAGAATTATCACGAAGATTCTGATGATAATGACGGTGCAGATAAAAGGCAGGACGCAGCGCTCACCTCTCGATCCCGTTATCTGGGTAGATTAAATGAAGGGGCTAAAGGGCCTGAAGAGCCCCAGGATTTCCCAAAAACCAGAAAATCCCGCAGAGTCATGCTACGATCAACCCGCGCCCGTTCCCTATCCCCCAACCAAGCCGCCCACCTTAATCTGCTGATGCACGACTCTCAAGAGATGGATGATTCAAGTGACCGAGAAATCGTTCATCGTAACGAAGGCAGTGATCACGTATGCTCCATCTGTAGCCGTACGTTCCGTAACTCAAATGCGCTACTAGCGCATATCACTATTCATACAGATACAAAACCATACCAGTGCAGTGTGTGCAAGAAACGGATGTTTTCAAAAGCCGGTTTGGATGAACACATGGAAAAACACCAAGGTGAGGTAAAACTCTTCCAGTGTGAGGTTTGCGATAAAAGATTCGCCGAGCAGAAAAACTTGACCACTCATAGGAGGATCCACTCAAACAAGCTCTTCGAATGTTCCATATGTCTGAAGAGGCTATCGTCAAGCGTGCATTTGGCGGGGCATATTACGCTCCATACTGGAGATTCGCCATATAAGTGTTTGGTGTGTCAGAAAAGACTCACTTCAAAACACGGCTTGATTCGTCACATGCGGAACTTGCACGGGAAGAAGTCTTCTCAAAGAAATGGTAGAACTCGGCGTGATGGTAGAACTCAGAGTAATGATAGAACTCAGAGTAATGATAGAAAACGAGTCCTACGGTCGAGGAGAGTGTGAATGTCAACGTGAATATCCAATTTGGAGTTACGGCACCTCAGGCAAACATTAAGCATCATCGCAAACAAGAAGGAATGCAGTTTTTGAGCGGCACCATTCCGGTGGTGTGCAATTCTGAACGCCAGCACCCTTCGGGTGTTTATCGCCTTTCTTGTGCTGGTCACTTTGTTTTCGAAATGCATAATCAGAATGTTTGGTCGTGGCATCCAACCAGATTTACCACCCTTAATGAAAAGGTGGGCCGTTAGTATGTATATAGTAGGATATGACCCGAGGTGTGGGTAAACACCATTGGCAACGCACCAAAGCACCAAAGCATCAACGCATCAAAGCCCAAATTGAAACTGGAGTTTTCCATAACTTTTGACGGGCGTTCATTAATATTATCATCAAAAAGATGCGGAGAAACACATTCTCATAAACACATCAATAAATATAGCATGTGTAAATGCTAGCATCGTCAATTCTCCCCCATTTACGTAATTGTATGTCCAAATGACAAATTAAACCCGGTGGGCACCTTCATGGAGCGGATCTGAATATCGGCTTCGCAGTGTCCCAAGGACCCTGGAGCTCGTTCTTATACCTCTGCAAAAACAAAAAGTACAGGGGAAGGCCAAGCAGAATAAACGAGATACTGGCAAGGTAGCCCACCGCAAAAGTCATGCCGTGAACAAGGTACAACATAGTAAAGGACAAGGCAAAAACACTACACATGCCAAGGTAATGGGCCCAGCACGCCTGGGCCCGCAAGCGGAAGTCAAACACCGGCATCAACACGCACACCTCTAGGGAAAAGGCAAGAAACGAAAACGCGTCCATTGACAGCAGAAGCCGCGACGCCAACACGATGGCATTGGCAAACGACAAGTTGGTCGACACCACGGACTTATACAGAGACGCGAGGTCGAGCCCGTAGTCGTGATAAACAATGTTGGCGCATGTTAGTATGAAAGAGAGCGCCCAGATGGAGTCCAGCGAAGTTGACTGGGTCAAGGATCGGAGGGTGGGGGAGAATATAAGGAGGAGCATCGCAATCACCACGTACAGCTTGAGTTCTCGGCGCCCAGACGAGCTGGAGGTGTCTGTGGCAAGCAAAATCACCGACACCACCGATGCCACCACCGTGGGGAGGTGAGCACCCCAAAGGGACGAGTAGATGGCGGAAAAGTTGACGTTGGCAATGAGCAAAAGCAGGCCGTAAAACGCCACGAGCGAAAAGTCGTTGAAGAGCTTGAGGTACGAGTACTGCGCCACTGTGGTATTACGCTTGAGCTGGTCTAGAAACGACACGTGCGTGTAGTTATCGGGGAACGGCTGTCGAAGGTAGAGAAGTTTTTTCCATTGTCGAGGGCCGGGCGTGGAGGCAGCCAGAGAGTGCATTTTGCACGAACTTGTGGTGAGTGGAGTGGTTGGTAATTTTTGGTAATTCTGTTATTTTGGGTATTTTGGGGCGAAGCAGAGTCACTGCTCCTTTTGTGGGCGTAATCAAAGAATGCTGATTGTTATAGGGCTCCGTCTTATGCCTGTGGTGGGGTGGTTTTTAGGGCGAGAATATATCCATAGGCCGAGTTTGGTGGAAGAGGGGTGCTTTTCTGGGGCCGCGTCGCGCTTTTCCATCATGATGGACCAAACGTTCAGCCCCACCACGCAGCGCGGCTTTAGCGGAGGGTCCATTTTGGGTGTTTTTCGTTGTGTTTTGGGGTTTTGTGATTTTTTTAGGTGTTTGTTTTGTGATTTTTTTAGGCGTTTGTTTTGTGGTTTGTTTCTATGGGTTGCTCGTATTTTTTCCTACTTTTATTCTGGCTTTTATGTTGGCCTTCCGGCTTCGCAGGATATGAACTGCCCTCGATGCTTTTACTGTGGCCCTACTCTGGAGACACCGCACTAAATGGAAACCAGGGTTGCGAGGATTTTTTTGACGTGGCTACGAAATACGACGGATGTGATTTTCGTATTTCCTATTACGGCTTGCTTTTGAGTAAGATTTTCAAGAAGTCTGCTTTATTTTTTTAAATCAAAATTTGGTTGTGCTTGCAAAGGGTAAAATCTCAAGGGCATTGTCCTGTTAATAGAGGATTATTACGCTACTGGGTGATTACGCTATATTAAAACATTGCGTGTTCAAAGAAGTGGCGCTATATATCGCGGGCTTTGAAGACTATTACGAGTTTTGTATTTTCGTAATACGCCGTACTCCGCAACCCTGATGGCAACTACCTGAAATTTTGCATGTCTGTGTCAAAACATTAGGGCACATGTTATTTGGTATATTGGAATTTATTGGGATTTCTAGGCTGAAGTCTTAGATTATTTGGAAGAAATCAAATAACCTTCAAGAAGTTAAATAGAATAGACTGTAAAAACAAAGGTTTATTAATTATTTGGAGAGTGCGGACTAAGAGTGCTTGGGAATGGGCCATACCCATTTTGTAGGTGTGTGAAAAGCATTAACTGGCCCTACTAAATTTGAAACTCATGGGGCTCTACGAATGAACAGCTTCCCTGGAAATATCTGGGATTCTTTTTAAAAGATCTAAAACATCCACAGCGATGTACTAATGGCTGCAAAAGTCTATGACATTACCCGGCCCTGGGCCCATTCACCGCTTTAATATTGATGTCATTTCTTTATAAGGATAAACCATTTTCCATATTTGTATTGTGGACAACTGTTTCAAAGCCGTAAATTATTCTATTCATCGTATTTGAATCGACTGCCATAAAGAAGGTTCTATTCTTTCATGATTCTTAAAGAGAGAATCCTTTCTTTGGCCACACCAAATCCGTTATTGTGAAGGCGCGGCCTTACGCGGGCCCTGGGCGTAGGCTTAACTCCGGGGCCATACTCCGCACTCACACCTCCACACCTCCACACCTCCACAGGGACCGGCCCAAGCTAAACATTTAATATCCCCTAATTATTCCGTTTAACTCTTCCCAAAAAGTTTCGAAACTTCCCAAAATACGGCTCATAGAACCCGCTTGATTGCCAAAAATCACCCAAATCAAATCCAGCCTCCGGCTCAACCATGTCCCAGCGAAACAGCCTCTCTACAGCCCCACTGGCAACCTCGCTCCCTCGGTTTCGGGGTCTGGTCAGTGGAATCACCAATATCTCAGAACCTTCCGGTAACGATGCCCACACCCTTCGCACGGTCGATCAGCTCTCCACCGCAAGGCCCAGTGTGGCGATTCTGGACAAACTCTGGACGCAAATCGATGTGTTGGATGACGTCAAAGCCATGGCCGAGGAAGTCGACCGTACTGGGGGGTTTTTCAACGACGATTTCTCGTCCTCGTTGGCCCAACTCAAAGCCTCGCAGTCCAGGCTACTCGAGGTAGTCTCCAGGCACCAGTCCATGAGCGATAGGGCCCGAGAACAGCGCCGTGAACAGGCCAAAGCCCATCCGGAAACCGTTGGTGTGGACGACGATGGCATTTCCAAACACCAAGAGCAAACACGCAAACGGATGAACGACTTTTTCTCCGGCTCGGTCAAGCCGCTGGCGGAGTTGGCCCAGCTGCGGGATTTTGACGAGTTGAACGAGTATGTGCTGGAGGTGAGAGAGAGTCTTGGCGAAGTGAGTGAGAAAATGACTGATTTTGACCGAGTCACCAAGAAACTATGGTAGTTTGGTATCTTTGGAGTGGGGCGGGAGTATTTTCGGTACTCGCCTGGAGCTGTACCTTTTGTGATGCTTCTTCATGATATAAAAATGATTAGTGACAATGAAGCAGGAATTACGGGGCTCAACTTGGTGAGCTATTATCTCTAAGCGGTCTCTTTTAGATAGAGAGAAAGGATTCATACTGAGGTTCAGTTGCCTTCCAAATTTCACAAGTGGTTAAACTTTTCCGGGTTCAAACCCCTGACATTCTTTTAGGTAACTTGTGGTTGGATTCTTTCCGCTGAATTTTTCTGCTGCTTTCTCCTAATCCACATTCAAACCTTCATCCGAGGTGGAATCGCTGATTAAATGCGCCAGGGAAGACCAAATGTCACGGTATTAGTATTACCTGGTTGGGGTGTGTCTATCTCGCAAAGAATACCCACGGCCAGTTTACAGGTCATGGATACATCGGGTTTGAATACACCTGCGTGTTTTATATCCACCATTCGAATGTTTAGGAAGGAAAACTAAGCCTGGAACGCATTTACAACGCATTTCCAACGCATTTTATGGCAACCTTTTTACATCTTTGGATGGGAAATGCACATACTATGGATCTAACAATGTACTGGTGGCCGACAGCGTTCTTCTGAAACGTGAATACCCTTTTCCCGAGATTCCCGAGATTCGACTCATTCACACAGCCCATGACACATTGGTGAAGTTCAGAAACAACTTCCCTTGTACATTGCAACGGTTAGTTGTGTAAACCCCCAAATTTTCTGTTGTTGTTGTGGTTTTACTGATGTGGTAAGCGGGGCGACAGAACTAAAAGAGCTGTAATGTTGAATGTCCGGATCAACGAAACATCGGATGATTCATGAAACCATCCGATGGTTTATACCGAACAATCAGTTTATTTGATGGTTCGCTTCGGCACAGACTTACCACATGGCACATATTCAGGTGAAGCATATTCATCGCCATCATTTCATCTTCCCACTTCTGGCCTTATTTCTTTGCAGCCTTCTTCCTTTGCTGAACGGAGAAACGAGTCAAGCGGTTGGGAAGACTTGTAAGCAAAGACTAGAGGCTTATATTATTGTCATGACGTAATTACTTAATTGATTTTGGATTCATCCCAGACCCCAGCAGTAACGTTTCGTAAACACCAACCACGCTTAACCACGCAGTTTTCATGAATCTCTGCAGAGGCTGAAAGCCATGTAAAACTTTTTATAAATGGAATGGTCATATTGCAGGGGGTTTGTTTTACAACGAGCAGGTCATCTTCGTGGGCTTACTTGCATATCCCTCAATCGCCTATCTGGGCCTTCTTCTACGTTAATTATAATATATTTCTACTTCATGTGGATAGTTCTAATCAAGCGTCTGGGAACCATATCTCCACTTGCACCCCAACTTCCGGAAATATCAACAGGGCCATATCCGCAATATTTTGCCATTTTCGTGAAGTTTCTCAAAGAAATGGCACACTCTTTTAGAAGCTTATTCCTGTCAATATGTATAGGAACTTATTTGACTTCAATCCCACTTGATTGAGAAACCAAATTTGATATCACATGCCCGGCTGACCGGCACACCACATGAAACAGTCGCGTTTCAGGACACTACATTCTCGTAGAGCGATGAACCAAGTTATACCATATTAAGTGCACTGGAATATACAACACTATTCTTAAAACGTGTACATTTCATCATGCTTACCCATATCCGGATTATCTCATCACTATTGGTCACCGGAAGAAGTTTTGCCAAGAAGCGTGACCCTCTGTGGACTGCACAAACCCTCAGGTTACGTTTTCACCGGAGAAATCCCGAAAGACGCATCCATGAACGCCTCGTGTGCGGTATTTTTTTTTTAAAGTATAGGAATCGTATGTCTTTGGGATGCATATCAAATACTCTACACGCTTGCCGGGCTAAAGCAAAGCCGAGACAGGCTTGCCCATTAGAACTGACCGGGTAAACAAGGACACATAAGGGTGCACTGCATGGTATTTACAAAGATTTTACCCCATCCCAGTTACAAAACATGCCACCTTCTCCAGTCGGATTATTTGCCAAATAAAAAAATGAAAAAATGAAAAAAAACAATAAACCAGTGTTTCTCGTAAACATCGCTTAAATTAAACAATCTCGAATTGATGCATCAAAAAGTGGGGAACCTTGCTGCCAATGCACCCCAACCTGGGGACGCGGAGGAAAAACTCCCGACTAGTGCAGGTGGTGTTTATGCCGTCCCACTGCGGTTTGTTTTTCCGGCGAATCTGCAATCACGGCTCGTATTCCGCCGAACTCTAAGAGACCCAACAGTAAAGGGGGAGCTGTATTCTGCTTGAGTTTTCATTTTGTGGGAACTCTGGCTACAGTGCGTCCCATACCGCGATTGGGGTTGTCAGAAATTACACCGGAAAATATGAGACATATCTTCGGTAACCTAGTTTTTATGATCTACATTTCTTTTTCTTTTTATATAAATATCTTTCTTTTGATTGTATTTCTTTTTCCTTTTCATTTCTACTCCTCTTCGATTTCTTTTCTATTCCTCTTCTATTTCTTTTTGGCGATCCGCCTCATAGCAATGCGCGCGTCCACCTTATCCATGCGGTTAGCGGTTTGCACACGTTGCTGCTTCGCAGTCGGAGGCCTCGGGCGCAACCCGCGTTTATAAAGCCGGAAAAATTCCCGGACCTACAACCCCTCCTTCTTGGTAATTCAGTAATATCTTACGGAATTTTTAAACACAATGGTCAGATTAGGTCCTAAAGCTCCTCAACACAGAAAAGGTACATTCTCCGATGTTCCCCAAGCCATTCTCGACGAGGTTCACTCGTTGGAACAGCAGTTCTACGTTTCCGGAGAAAAATTGAGAGAAATCACCGAGCATTTCATCTCCGAATTGGACAAGGGTTTGTCTAAGGAGGGAGGAAACATCCCCATGATTCCAGGATGGGTGCTTGATTTCCCCACCGGTAAGGAATCCGGCGACTACTTGGCCATCGACTTGGGTGGAACCAACTTGAGAGTGGTGTTGGTCAAATTGCTTGGAGACTCGCAATTCGACACCACCCAGTCCAAATATGCCTTGCCAAAGACCATGAGAGAGGCTTCTGCCGACGAGTTGTGGGGCTTCATCGCCAAGTGCTTGCAAAAGTTCGTGCACGAGTTCTTCCCCGACGGCGTCGAACACCCATTGCCTCTTGGTTTCACCTTCTCTTACCCAGCCTCCCAGGACAGCATCACCGAGGGTGTTTTGCAGAGATGGACCAAGGGTTTTAACATTCCTGGTGTCGAGGGCCACGACGTGGTTCCTATGTTGCAGGCTGCCATCGAAAAGTTGGAGGTTCCCGTCAAGGTTGTTGCCTTGATCAACGACACCACCGGAACGCTTGTGGCCTCTATGTACGCTGACCCCGAGACCAAGATGGGACTTATTTTCGGTACCGGAGTCAACGGAGCCTACTTCGACGACTGTGGAGACATTCCTAAGTTGGAGGGCAGATTCCACGACGATGTGGACGCCTCCACTCCAATGGCCATCAACTGTGAGTACGGTTCTTTCGACAACGAGCACGCTGTGTTGCCTAGACTCAAGTACGACATCAGAATCGACGAGGAGTCGCCAAGACCTGGCCAGCAGTCGTTCGAGAAGATGATTTCCGGCTACTACTTGGGTGAGGTGTTGCGTTTGGTGTTGCTTGACTTGGCGGACGAAAAGAAGTTGATTTTCCAGGACCAGAACTTGGCCAAGTTGCACGAGGCTTACGTCATGGACACTTCGTTCCCCTCCAAGATCGAGGAGGACCCATTTGAGAACTTGTCTGACGTGCAAGAGTTGTTCCAGGAGAAGTTGGGCATCGAGACCACCGAGCCAGAGAGAAAGATTGTCAGAAGATTGGCTGAGTTGATTGGTGAGAGATCCTCCAGATTGGCTGTGTGTGGTATTGCTGCCATTTGCAAGAAGAGAGGTTACAAGACCGCCCACTGTGCTGCCGACGGTTCCGTGTACGAGAAGTACCCTGGTTTCAAGGAGAGAGCCGCGCAAGCCTTGAGAGATATCTTCGAGTGGCCTGCTGACGAGAAGGACCCAATTGTGATTGTTCCAGCTGAGGATGGTTCTGGTGTGGGAGCTGCTGTGATTGCTGCTTTGACCGAGAAGAGATTGCTTGACAACAAGAGTGTTGGTGTCAAGAACTAGGTTGATAGAGTCGCTTTATAGAGAATAAGACGGTGTTTTATAGATTCAATTGGGGGTAGGGTGATTAAGAAAGGGGTTGTAGGAGCCTAAAAGTCGAGTGAGAGAGAGGTTAACATCCTTGCATGGGGATGGGGGGATCCAAATGGTGGGAAAGAAGCAAACGTTGTTTGTATATTGTTTAATGTTTGTTTGGGCCTACTGGTGAACCATTGGGTTCCATTTGAATTCAATATTTTTACAAAACTGATTACATAATTTTGTAAAGCCCATTAAGGTATGCACTGTAGGGGGGAAAGTATGTTAAACTTATGCAAGAAGTGCGAAAAACGCATATTGGGTCTTTCTTCGGAAGAATCTTGAGTCATTGACTTCTGGTAGACTAAGTTTTAGCTGATCGATCTGCTTGGCGTTCTTCTTCGGAAGACCGGTGTTTCATCAATACGAAATCTGCGTTGTTTTCGAGTTCTTGTGCTTAGGAAATCGGAGACATGAGCCACGTGACCTTTTGCAAACTTTTGTACGGTACGGTGATCCCCCGCAAAATGCATCCCCGCTCACTTGCACCAACGTATCCGACTTCTACTGACACGCCACGCCGGTCCTTTTGCATACTTTTGATTTACTTCCCGAAGTATTTCTACTTTCTGAAATGCGATAAAATTCTATGAAAACCCAAATTTTCCCGTCCAATATTTCCCTTAAGTGTGAAGATGTTCGTATTAATGGAACCTTCCCCCGTTAATATGCATCAAGATTCGCTCAAATCATATCAGGCGGGGCCCCACTGTATTTCTTCACATCAGCAAAGATGTCTTATACTAATGCCATTAATTTTATAGTAAATGGATCCGAAAACTCATTAAAAAGCAAACGCTTTGTTCACGAAGACTTGATGAGTCATTTGTGACCTTTTTCTTTCAAAGAATCATCATAAAAAGGGACTCAACTTGGTCTTTACATTCCACCTTGTTGTTGTAATATCGAGCCGGAGCCCTACAGCCTTCGCTTAGCCTGAAAATTTTAACTCTTTTGAATGATCATGTCTATTGTGACCCTCAATTGTAAAAGTATTTTCTCCTGCTTCTGTGAGACCAGAGCTCACAAGGAGGTCAGAGGTACCAAGATCAGAGTCATCTGGGATAAGGTTTCCAGAACCCACGGTAACAACGGTGTTGTGAGAGCCAACTTCAAAAAGAACTTGCCACCAAAGACCTTTGGTGCTTCTGTTAGAATTATGTTGTACCCATCCAACATCTAAGGGTGCGATATACTTCACGAGAAAAACGCCAATCCATCTATTAGTAGTGTTCGGCAGTCGGCACCTTGGCTGCTGCTGCGTGCAGAGTGTATAAAATTCCCTTAATAAAACGAAAATAAGTTCTTGCGAAGTGTAGATCTGGGGATTTCCTGCGTTATGTAGGGTATTTTTTGGAGCGGAAAGAAAGTATTGGGGGGTGTTTTGGAGGTGAATTGGTGCTGGCCAAAGACTTTGTCGAGGGGATATTGTTACAGGTGCCATGTTAGCATTCTCGCCGGCCTGGATGGTCCTCATGGAAGTGCGTTAATACATTTAGAAAGTTATTAAGTTACAGATTCCTACATTGTCATTTAACGTAAGCTGAAGCTTCAAACAGGGTGTTGTTCTAATTGCACGGAGTATATTATATCCCAATACTAGTGGTGCCGAAAAATCTCCTTATAAAGATATTCCCCCTTTTTCAAATCTCGTAATAATTTTCACATGAATATCTTTCTATTGAGCATGGACTTTCTGATGTTTCCTGTGCACGGCAGCGAACTCCAGTGAAGTGCAAAAGAATACATTATCGGTATACAGAACAGTATGTGATCATATATCTTATCTTGGAGCAAGGAAGAGTAAAGCTAATGATGCAGCATTAAACTTATACAAGGAGTTAAAAGAAGTTGAGTGATTATTTACCATTAGCATCTTCAGTGCATGCGCAATTCTGCAAAACTCCCTTTCAACAATGTGTGCTGAAGGTGCCTATTATTGGAAACAGCCACATTCCGCAACACCCCAGAAGAGGATATGGGTTGGAAAGCACTAGGAAGCCATTGTCTGCCTGTTTCCATTCTTTGAAATCCAAAACATGCACCATTTTCTTTCCGGTTAACAGACGAATCAGCCCGTCCTCTCGCGTACACAGGATCGCCACTGTCTCGTTCATTAGGTTGGTTTATTCTCTGTCAATAACTCATCATACACTCGATGAATGCAAATAATGCGTTATGGCGGATCAACTGACAATCACATCACTTCTCATACTTTAAGTGCATCATATTCTAGACGACGCCATGGAATAGCATAGCACTGAATCCACAAACCGCTCGATGAATGAGTATAGGAGGATTTCTTTAGGGAACAGCTCGTCAACTCTTGCCCCATACATGGAAAAATGCAGCCATTATTCACCTGGCTTGCCACAAACGCTTCATTGAGCCGGAATTTGTCTATTTCCAGTCTCAATGCACAACTTGTGGAGTCCAGTCTGCTCCAAAAGATCCGCATTGTGCCATCTCCTCTTCCTTCGATAGATGCTCATTCCAAATGACTCTGGAAGCTTCTAGATAGATCCGATTGCACTCCCCATGGTCAATAAAGGGATCGGTGCATGGCCCATTCTCACTTTCTTTCTTGGCCTCTCGTCATCTTCCTTAACCAGTTGGGCGTGTGAAAGCCTTTCCATGGTGTTACCAACTACCTCTGGCACGGCACGCGCTTCTCCTTGGCGTACCCTGGCGACCCCCCTGGCGTTTTCCTCTATTTCTTTCAATATCTCCCTGGTGGCATCCTTTATGATACTCTTTATCAAATGCTTCATTGTGCCCTTGAGTGAATCTATGATTTCTTCCTTCATTTCCTCAAACATCCGTATCTTTTCTTCGTGTCTTTCCCTTGAAAGAGCAAACGCTTGGGGGAGAATCCCGTCAAGTGCCTTTTTCGTGGAGAGTTCCACCAAGCCAGGAAGCCGTTCTTCAAGGCGTCGCATGGTGGGGGATATCCCCCATTGGACCCTCCATTAAACTGTCTCTGGAATATTCCTTGTTGGCTTGATCGTCAACTTCGCCGTCAGATAACGCGGCCAGCTGATCAGCTTCATCGGTTACGTCCTGAAAATCCCCCAAGCATACATCTTTGGGCGTGGTGTTCAAGACTTCTTCTTTGAATTTGACAAAAAGCGGTTCGCTCGTGATGGGATGTTGGGCGTAAATGCTGTTTGGGGCTTTGTCCACCAACAACGCCAAATCCTGGAGGATTACTGGCCGCAACTTGTCAAGCATGTGGAGAAAACGAGCCGTTTCTTCGTTCTCTTGGTCTCCGTTAATTCCACTTGCAATCTGTTCGCGCGCTTTATCAAGCCATGGAAAAACCTTGTGCTTTAATTCTTCAGGCACCGCCACATCTCGAGAGATATGGTACGGTTCATCAGGTTGGAACCCCGCCGAAAAGTGAATGAAGTCGGCGTCATACGAACTGCCTTGCAGTGTACGCCGCCTAGCCGCCGAATCCCCCAATTCGGTCACCTGCAACGCATAGTTCTCCGCGTTTGTGTTTCTCCCTGCATTCATCTTTTTGGACGACTTAAACCCGATACTGTCGAAACACATCGTCGCCAACGTATGCGAGTACGTGGGACTGACGGGTTTGTGCAACGCTGAGCCGGACCGAGACGAAAATAGAACCTTGACGTCCTTCCATTTGTTTTCCATAAAGTTTAGCGTGTTTTCTCCAGTAAGTTGTCCATGGTGGTCGGCAAAGTCAAAGCGGTACCAAAGAGAAAAGGCAAGCGCCGACACCAAGCATGTTTCGGCGTCTTTATTGCGACATACTGCGGGGTACTTAGGGAGGCGGGTTGGCAGAGTTGACGGCGTTGGCAGCGCGTTTGTTCCTCCGGCGGTTATTTCTCCGGGAGAAGTGTGAAACCCAAGAATCGGAATCGTCCCGTTGGGCGTCTCTTCTTCGGTATACACCAAGTGGGAAAACTTTAGGTTGATCTTGTTTGGACCGGTAAGAAGCAAATGATGACCCAACAAGAACTCCAACATTGCGTTTATGCCATCATAAATGTCTTTTTTCTTGGCAGAACTGGTCTTCTCGAGCATATTGATCATCATCTTTCTGAAGTCGGACGCGGTATACTTCATCTGGCCGCCCTGGGACAGGTCTTTCTTTGCATACTTTCCTGGACGCAACGGGACGTCCTGCTGGCTGACTTTTTCCTTATAAAGCGCATGGACTACGTCGATATTCGGGATCTTCAACCAGTCACGGTGCATGACAAGCGCCCGTTGGTCTGGGTCCTGGATATGCGCCGTTTGGTGCATGCCAAGACATTCATGGAGAGCTTTTAGAGAGTGCTTGAACTTGCGGATATTGTCGGGCTTTAGGTTGAGGGTTTCGACGGTGTTTTTCGCACATTGCCTCATCAAAACGCCGTCCACCTTGAACGTGCTCTCGTCAAGCTCGGTATGGGCGGCCACGTAGAGAACGTACCTGGAAATTTCGCTTGCGTACGAGATTTGTGTTCGTGGTTTCAAGGTTTCCGTATGTGCCGCCACACAGGGGGGATATTGGAGCACGGTGTTGATGTATTTGAAGAGTTTTTTCTCTCGTTGGTTTAGTTTTGTCGACTGACGAACCAGCGGGTGAAAGTTGGCCGAGGGGTCGAA
Organism: Metschnikowia sp. JCM 33374; assembly: GCA_005406065.1. Lineage (NCBI taxonomy): Eukaryota > Fungi > Ascomycota > Pichiomycetes > Serinales > Metschnikowiaceae > Metschnikowia > Metschnikowia sp. JCM 33374. Next base: position 14,889 of record BIMT01000115.1, read on the forward strand.
CTTTCCAACTAAGATTTTCGGGTATTCGAGGTTGTTGATGAACTCAAGTACCTTAGGGTCTATTGAGATATCTTGGATTTCAGTGTGGGTTGGTTTTTCTGCATTTTGTTCTGGGGGTGAACTACCGGTTTCCTGATGGGACATTTTTGTGTATTTTATGTCCAATTTATCTCCAATTTATGTCCAATTTATCTCCAGTTTATCTCCACTCTATTGAATATTCGCTCACTTGTATTGTCTATGGTATCCACTATAACGCTATTCTCAATACTTTTACTCGTAAGTTTACGTGTTTGAAAACCCTCAAAGTGAAAAGATAAAATGTAGACTACTGGAAATACACCCAATGGTGTTCTTTATTTGACCTTATCGAAACTTTTCAGCCATGGACGCGTCTTATCGATCGATCGGGACACGACCCATGGTGACGAGAGAAGCCGCGTTTAAGACGGGTATTCCTTGTATAGAAATGGCTTCGTTATGGAAATGAGGTGTTTTTCAGTATGGGTAATCAGGAGGCAAAGCTGAATATCAACACTGTTGGATCAACAGACGTTTGGCCTGCTGAGGACCCACAGACACCTTCTTTAGATGCATGGCAACGACATTTTCTGGCAAAAACAGAGTAATTGGTAATTTACATGGATGTTGGGATTATCGTCACCTTTTCTAAAGAAGAGACTCTGACTTTTTCTAGGTCAGATACTAGCTGTGTGGGGGGTACATTGTTTATTAATAGCGTAAACGGCCCTTTTTGGTGCAATTTATCGGGGGTGCACTTTAACGGGGGTGCACTTTAACGGGGGTTCGCTTGTTTTAATACGAACTTCATTCACTCAATTGTACAATGTACATGGCGGAAATATTTACTATTGGGTGAAGCTTCCAAATAAAAAGTTGAAAATGTATCTTCTTATGATACGTCAGTATTCAGATAAATGCAGAAGTAAAATTACTCATGCGGGTTGGTGCAAGTTAGCGAAACACGCACCCACCAATGTGTGCAACTAACGAGGGCCCACTGTACCGTAATTCGTGGCCATATAGAATATTCAATTGATTATGGAGATTTCTTGAAGATCATTTGACGACGAAAATGTTGCATTTCAAGACGAAACAAACTATCCCCCGAAGAGACCAACCCCTCAAAAACATAAAAAAGTCATCGATTGAATCAAATCAGGAAAAACTTTCACCTTCACAGTGGGAGAAACTTATCCCTAGCACCTTTTTGAAGTAATGTAAAAATCGCCATCAACGAAAGAAATTGTCATCCAAAAACAATTATCAAATATCCTAATTTGAGAAAGCACTCCCTTCCACCAAAATCAAAAAGAACACAATCTAAACTTTGGGCATAAAACACCTCCAGGAAAGAACCCAATATTCTGAAATGACATAAGATTATTCTCATAAGAAAAATATTTCACTTCGTCAAGTGTCACACCATGGAACTCTCTAATATTACACCAATCACATAGTCTCTGATCTTGTCAAGGTGTTCCAACTTTTTCAAGGTAATGATATTCGGAAGGTGCATGGTACTTGATCAATAGTCCAGCTGATCCAAAACACTAAACTTGCTTCCAAATAAAGATTTATTCCAAAATATTTGTTTCTCTTATTGAGGCTATTCGAGGGATTGCTTCTTTTATTGGAGATAATCATTTCGCAGTTTTATGGTACTTCCTTTCTCAAAAACGGATATATTTTATTCAGGAAATTTAGTAATTCATGGAATATTGGTTTATTGATGAAGTGCATGTTTTCGTTCGTTGATGGGATTTCTTTCTAGTCTTCGGAGGATGTTTTTAAAACTTTTGGTAATTGAATTAATCGACTTTTTTTTCACTTTTGCAGGGTGTTCTTAATCTCGTCGGGGATAATTCTTTTTGTCTTGCAGTATCTTTGTATTTTAGGAAAAACTGGAACTGCAAAATCAACGACGTTATTTGAAATACTCATAAAGCAAAGCATCATATAACTATTTGAATAGGCACATAAAACAATGGCAAACGTGTTTCCTAGTTAACCGTACCATTTTGTAGAATAATACAAGCATGCATCGATTAGGTATTTGCGTGATACCAAAATCCGTTGTACTCTGCAACCCACTCAACCCCAATGGCTCGTTAGCTTCGTAGAGGGTAACAGTGATCCCGGTGCATCGAACTAATAATCCGTGGCAGTCATAAATATACCATGCCTTAAATTCAGCATATAAAGTGTCGTCCAAACCGAAGCCGTCTCGTTTAATTTGAAAATGTACTACTGGGACTTGAACGCACAATGAAAGAATCTGGAGTCTACGCAATCGGACCATGTCGGTTCATATTTAGAGAGAATGTTCGAAGCTGACAGAGGAAATATCCACAGTTCGCTGGAGTAACTGAGGTTGTAAAGCACGCAGGGGTGCTTAAAAAGAGAATACACGTCACTCGTGAGACATTGCCCCACATGGGCTCCTCCTGCCACACTCTAAACTTGTTGGTTTCGGAAATGAAGGGCATTCCCACGATAACACGAACAGTGGAAGGGCCAACACCGTTGCAATAGCCCGGCTTTCAACGTTTCGATTTTCAGAAGCTTCCCAAATGTTCTTCAATCGATATTGCGTAAAGCTATTCAATACACCGGCAGAATCCAGGTTCACGACGCATCCCAATCAGTATCCAGTGGACAAAACCCGGCGCACCGTGACCGTCTTATCGGCATTTAGAACATAAGTGAATTTGAGAGCTCGCTGATCCCAAGTGATTGGATTCTGAATCACCACAGCTTCACCAAAAGCCTCGAGAGAACACATCATAGCGCCAAGACACTGTGTGAAAAACATACCATCGACCATGATACTACTCGATGTGGACTGGCGTTTTGTAGAATTGAAGTTGGTTTTCTCGTCCGTGATGAGCACGAAATCAAATCCACAACCGTCAAAAGTTTCCTCCAGCTTGTCTTAATTGGGTTTTCCGTCGCTAGCATGTGAACTCTCAAGAATACCCCAGCATCTTCAATAACTTGCCATTTGCTTTTTTGGAATCAAGAAAATAGCGAAATTTTGAAGTAAACTTACAGGCCACTAACCGTTCCGCCCCACGCTCTTTGAAAAGAATAGGAATCGCCTACGAAACTGAAGCAGGAGCCACATGACTTATGATGGAAAACACCCCTCTAAAACGTTTTTCTGCCTCCGTGGCACTTTCTTCCCCACTTTGACCAGAAGTGCAGTTTTCTAGGTAGAGTCTCCCAGGCTGTTTTTTCGTGTAATTGTGCCAAAGCTTCTGGATCGGGAACTCCGTCTGGGAACCTAGTTCAACAAGCAGGATTCTTGTATAATCGCGTCTTTTGAGTGAATGTGATACTTTTTGTGCTGGTGTTTACTTTTCAACTATGAACAGAACAATCGTAGCTGATGAATACATGGGAGCTTCATTGGAAGACAGTGTGAAAGTCTTCGTTGATCATGTATCAACCTAAGGTATACCCTTTGGTTAATTTTGCTGGGCGAGATATATGGTAATAAGATAAGCAGTGGAGTTTATGTAGCTGGTGAAATCACTTCTGTATTATTTCGTTCTAAACGAGCCAGAAACGAGGATCGTGGTTTATGTCAAAATATTTATAGTAATATTAGTTCTCATGTTTCAGTGGTCCTGATTATTCACAAATTTCGATAACCTCTGATGAAATGAGTGGATTCCCCAATTTCGTGTTTGATTTTGGGAATGATGTGCCTTCCTATATCCTTATATGGAAAATAACTCACTGTGCCCTCGTGAAATGAACTAGCTCCTTTCCTTCAACAGTAGATAAACAATGCCCAATCACTGAAGGAGGTGAACGATAAATATCCGAAATATTTACTTATTTCGAGAGCAAGGAGTCATATGGACGTGATGTATAAATGTGAATGCTCTAGTGTGTCGTCTTTACAGCTTATGCTCCAATAAACTGGGCACTTTTGTGACTGCCATGCAATTGGCTGAAATATTCAACCTTTTGAGCCTGGCGATAAAAACTAATACTACATTTCGCACCCAGCTCAACAATGCTGTGAAACATTGCTTTAATTTTTTTTTTTTTTGCTTAATACATCTGATTGAGGGACGGCATTGTTGGCTTAAACCAACCCTACCTAAAACTATATAAATCTATAGAAAAACCGGTACCAGCTCCCAAATATATGCCTAGTGTCTAAGTGCGGATTACCTCACGCCAACCTTCAAAAGCAACCCTGGGTAAATACCTGTTAGAAACTCCATTAGTTCTGTCATCGACCCATCGGATTCGTCTCACCCAACGCCTTCTTCATCTCTTTTTTCCGAAGGGGAAGGAGAGTGTCGCCCTTTGGTGACTCGCGCCGCCTCAAAGAATAATTCTTTTTGACGGTGTTAACAAACCAATTCAAATTTCTTAGATTTTCAAATGACGTGTTACTTGGCGCCAACCTCTCTTTAAGATGCATTGGCTCGGTCAACTTGATCTCATGCCACCAATACTTGGTCGATTCACACATGTTGTATAGGTGATTTTGGATTGCATTAGAATTGACTTCCTGTAAACATAGATGGCATTTCATTATGTCATTTTCGTTCTTGCTATCAAAAATGGGAACATATGACCCAAAGTTAAATAGATGGATGGCAGTGAAGTCATTGCCTTTCAACCGTTCTTCCTTGTATAGTGCTTTTCAAAACTTGTCCCATTTCTTCACTTGATTCACTTCTGGGCATATAGTTGTAAATATCGTTGGCATAATTGGAGGAAGTGTCTCTTGATATCTACGACTCAAGGACTTGAAACGAATTGTTTTCAAATCTTCATGCTTATAAGTGATAGACTCGGCGTTTCTTTGATGAGGTTTTGCATTTCTGGTTCCGAAATCATAGTTGGTACAAATTCTTTAATGCTTGTCTTTGTTCCTTTTATGAGCATCTTCCATGCATTAAAGTAGCAGGTTCCATTTGGTGTAAATGTCCACTCTAGATTCTTAAAAAAAATAAAAAAAAATAAAAAAAAATGTTACGGGGCAATGATGGTATAACCACCCATTCCACGATTTGTTTTGAATACAATCCCCAAACAGAATATTTAAAAAGAATCACCCTTAAATTCCAATACAACACTATAGCACCAACGGCTCAAAAACCACCCATTGTCCGCGGGGTCACGTGACATTGTCGTAACATATGACTGATACTATCTGCCCCATATTCACATCATAATCACCCAAAATCACACAAAATCACACAAAACACGCCTCGAAATTACCCTAAACCAGCATAAACACATATCCTCGCACACACAATGTCATTCCAGAGTAGTCCTACGCCTCCGCAGCCCACGGAACTTGGCTGCGAGTCTTTGCCTATCCCCCTTTCTTCAGATGAAGTCGTGAGTGCAGAAGACGTGGAAAATCTCCATGCCATCATCTCCAACAGCCATCTTGAAGATGACGAGGAACAGCTTTTGAGAGAAGAGCTAGAGAAGGAGCTACAGGGCGAGTTTCTGGAGGGAACAAGCCCTCTTTTTGATGAAACGGATGCGGAATACTTGCCCTATGCACGTTCGGGGGGCAACGTGGTGGTCAGCTTCAATATATGGGATATTCTTCGAAAAGGCGCCATAAATCTTGTGTTGCCATTCATCAACGGTATAATGCTTGGATTTGGCGAGATTTTGGCCCATGAAATCGGGTTTCGCTATGGTTTTTTTGGTGCACGAGTCCAGCCTCCAAGAAGGCTTGAAGAACGCCGCAAACTGAGGTTTCTTTAGGTTTCTTTAGGTTTCGTTGGGTTTCTTTGGGTTTCCTTAGGTTTCTTTATGTATTTATTGGCTTTATAACCAATGATACGATGGAGATTTAAAAATGGAGCAACTTTTTGTCGTCTTTTTTGAGGAAAACCACGTTTTTATTACTTCCATCATGGCCATTCTTCTATATAGAAAAGAGGGACGTTCTCGCTGTCTTCTTCAAATAAGCTAAACTAAACTACGCATTCTCCCAAATAGTGCAAAATTCTCACGTGTCTTTTATTAAATACCCATAAATATATACCCATAACATAGAAAAACACAACTATACGCCCCTTCTTGCAATCGATCATACCATCAACCTTCTCGCAACACTAATCATTCACCAACGCATTCTTATCACAGTGTAAAACATATGATGGTTCTTTCCCTATAGGAAACCGTTTTGTTGTGTCACATTCAAGACACCTAAACAGCAAAACATCGGCTTTTGGGCATTTTAAGGGATCCTTCAGCGCATTTGAAACCTCGATCGTCATTGTTAGCCCGGGAATTAACACACTGCTGCATTTTTTACACATCTGACGTTTGACATGAGGCAGCACTCTAAGAACGGTTCTTTTGGCCACCAAATCCACACTTCTCATCATCATTCGCGAGAGAACTGGGTTTCCTTGACTAGCATAGAAGTTGGCTGCCTGAAATAGGTACGATGTTCGAGCATAGTGGTCTTTTTGGACCCTTGGGGTCTTCTGTTGTTTGGCCATATTGAGGTTTCCGGGTGGTCTACCTTTTTTGGGAGTTTTTTGTTTTTAAAATGGTTTATATAGAGAAAATGTGGGTGGTTTCAGTTCCGCTTATTAGGTATAGCACTATATTTTAGTCATAGAGGGGCCTTAAATATGGAAAGTTCACGGAAAAGTGACCGGGCTGGTTGAAGTAAGAAAAGAGAACCGGAGGTGATGTCGCGTCACGTGACACGGGTATAAAAACGGTGGGAGTTATAGCAACCCAAGGATTTCTTTTGTATCTATATTCTCGGGCTTTTATGAGAAAACAACAAAAGAAAAATATCCTTGTGGGCGTTTTTATGTGTGGTTTATGTGTGCTAGTGGTGATGACACCACGCCCCCGTTATAGTAATGCACCTGGGTATTAACCCCGTCACAATCGGTACTTTTAGCAGATGGATTCTCCAAACTTTATGGAAACCGCCGTTTCTCTGTAAATAAAAGCATAATCTAACAGAATTCTTTCAGCGTTTTTGTGTTTTGTGAAGTGTGAAAAAGAAAACACAGCTGTTCAGTGGTTCATTGTTTGGGCTTCTCTGATAACGATATGCTCGGACATAACGATATTTGGTGCCCACTGAAACTGCCATGAACCAGACTTGTATTCCTGAGTTTTATGAATATCCAGAGCAATAAATAAGCTCTTCTACTCTTAAAGAATGAAAAAAGATCTTGGTATCAAAAACATACCCCATGCATATTGTCATATTCAGGACAGTAGCACCAATATCGCTGCCTCTATACTGAGGTGTTCCGCCTATTTCGAAGTAGCCCCATGTCACCCACCCCAGCCGGCATTTTCCCCCAATTAGACTCAAAGTACCTGCACAGTCATAAATAGTCTATTTCATTATGAAAAAATAAAAGAGGTCCATTTTTTGACGAAATTTCGCCGGGGTCCAAACTGCTGACCTAAGCCGGTGTACGGATGTTGTGTTCCTATCACTGACTACTATAATAGAGTACTTAGCAATATAAATTAATGGACTATGAGGCTGTTCTGGCAGTGACTGCTTTTCAACTAGATTTGCTACTAACAGCTCAGAAGTCCAGAGCTCTTAACTAGGGCGGATTAATTCTCAATATGCCATATCGTTATATCCCACAATGTTATACCGACAACCACGGTTGCGATGGTTCATTTTCAGTCGTCATTATGGGGTTTTTCTTCGCTCAAAGCGTTTAATCTGCTGGTGAATATATACCAGGGTTCTATAATGGCCAGTAATCCTTTCTGTAGTAGTAGCCGTTTCACAATTGCCCTCCAAAGCAGTTTTGGTGTGTCTTAAGCTGCCATATATAGTTTTCTTTCCTTCATCCGGGTGAAGTCTAGGTGCATAAAGATCATGGGAAAACATGTGCAAACATGTGCAAACCTAAAGCGTATGCTCAAAAAGGAAATATTGTAGTGCCCTGTACAATTTACGAAAAAGTTCTTCTACAATATACCCATTTTTTCGTATTCTATGCCGTAAGTGTAATGCTGCTTCTAAGGCTACTACGATACTTTGTATTACGCAATAACAGACTTTTCTAACAAATACCACCACATTGGTTTATACGTTGAGATTCTGGGGAAATCTCTTGTAGGGATAAAAACAGCGCTTGAAAAAGTACTACAATATACCTTTCGTAACGCTACATTGTGTGCTGTGCCATATTCCATTTCCACGTGCACTCCAACGGGTTCCCTGGTCCCATATCGTGTGTAAAAAGTTAGCAGTGCTACCAGTAATTTACACTTTGACAATTAAAGAGATAACGCCGTTAAAATCATATCAGTTGGGCCTTCTGTTGATCTCTTTACTATGACCAATTGGTCACCTGAAAACCGGTGGTTTTTCTGAAACTAGCTATCACCTGACTTGGATATATTCTATGAAAGATCCACAATTATTTGAAAACACACACCTCTGTATGACTGCCTCTTACAATTGTGTGGATTCATACCCATACACGCTTTTATAACCTCCAAAAAAAGCTAATTTGCTGAGTTGGCGAAATTGTTAGGGTGACATTGTAGCCTCACCAAATAGATGTGAGGATAATCATGATACTACTAGGTGATTTTCCCATCTTTGCTAATTTAGTCTTTTTATTCACTTCCAGCATCTTTTAAAAAAAAGACTATTTTGATGATCCAGGTCATTTATACGGAACTTTCACTATTTTCAGAGACTGGGACATTACCCCGTTATAGTAATACTCCGACAAGATCGTCACCACAACTTATCGGTATATCGGGTTGCCCATAATTCCCAGTCCCCTCCACATACTCATACATGTAAAAGCCCACTTAATCACTCACTAACTCCCATACAGACAGACTGCTCCCTAGATCACCAGAAAACCCAGTTTTTCTAAAACCACATCCTTCCCTACTTAACCCCGCTATTATTGGTGTACTGCATACAGTCGCGCTCGCTCGCACCTGAAGTGGCCCGCAGTGTACGCCACCACTATGGCCCTTTGCTCACTGTCAATTCTAAGAGACACCCCACAAAACTCCCCCTTATCTCCATATATATACTATCATAATGAGTGGTTACGATAGTGCATTGTCGATTTTCTCGTATGTCTTTTTTTCCCGGTGTTTTTCGCCGTCTGTGTCGTTTTTTGGCCCTGCCCCTGCCGCACCCGCCCATACCCAACATATGGCCAATATATATTTCTTTAGATGGTCCGAATCATGTTTTTTGGGGATATTTTTGGTGGCGTTGTTGTTTCTGTGTGTTTATGTGCTTATACTAACGATATCTAGTCCTGATGGTCACGTTTTCCGTATGTTTACCCTTCGAAAATAGCTGTTTTTACCGCTGTGAGTGTGGATATGGTTGTGTGTGTGAATATTATACTCAGAGGGTCAAAAGAAGGTCTGGGACATCTTCGGGGCGGCCATAATCCGTTTAGTATGACTCTGTGTCAATTTGCTTCAGATTTGAGGCACTTATGTCGAAATTAGCCGCCGATCAGTGCTCTTCTATACTCCGTGATATTTTCCTATTCTCGGCGGCTTTTCTCTCCCAGGATACCTCCAACACTCTCCCCCTGCTGGTTTCAGCACCTCCCTGTAGATCCTCGAGACTATTGACTCTCATATCCCAAAATACCCCAGAATTGGCCTTAGTACTGCCTCAGCGCCCATCTTCCGTCCACCTCCCAATACACCCTCTCTATCTTCTCTTTACTAACACCACAGAGGTCGAATACGCTTCCGAGGCGGTCAAAAGAGGCACCTGTGCCGTCGGCGTCAAAGGCGCTGAATGTGTCGTTTTGGGCTGTGAAAAAAGAACCACTTTGAAACTACAAGACCCTAGAATTACCCCCTCCAAGATCTGCAAAGTGGATAACCACGTTTTATTGACGTTTGCCGGTTTAAACGCCGACGCGCGGATTTTGATTGACAAGGCCCGTGTTGAGGCCCAGTCGCACCGCTTGAACTTGGAGGACGCGGTGTCACTTGAATATCTCACAAAATACGTGGCGGGTGTCCAGCAGCGGTATACGCAATCGGGAGGTGTGCGTCCTTTCGGAATTGCCACCATGATTGCCGGCTTCGACTCCAACGATACCACCCCTAGATTGTACCAGACAGAGCCCAGTGGTGTATACAACTCGTGGAAGGCCCATGCCATTGGACGCTCGGCCAAAACCGTCAAGGAGTTCTTGGAAAAGAACTACGAGGATGGCCAAGACGACCAGCAGACCATCAAGTTGACGGTCAAATCTTTGTTGGAGGTTGTGCAAACGGGCGCCAAAAACATCGAGATTTCCGTGTTGAAACCAAACAATGTCATCACGCTGTTATCAGTTGACGAGATCTCCAAGTATGTTGAGGAGATCGAGGCCGAAAAACAGGCTGAGGCAGAGAAGAAGAAGAAGAAATCGAGGGACTAGGCCCGACTATTTAGAGAATAGGATTTATTAGTGGCACACAAGATGGCCTTCGTACTTCGTAGCGATGCTCATTATCATTTCGTGATTTTTTATTTTGGTTATTATCTTTTCATTAGTTGATCATTCTTTTACCTTTTGGCTCATTCTTACTTCTTAGCCTTCTTCTTGCCCTTTGGTTCTGGCTTGGCCTTCCTCTTTGCAGGCGTCAGCTTCACCACGGTAAAGAAACCGTCCAAACGGCCTTGCACTCCACCCTTAAGCCCCTTCTTCAACTTCTCCGCACCACTGCGTATTCTGTCCTCATTGAATCCTTTGTCCTTGACCATGAAGTCAACAAGCCCATCCACATTTGGCTCGGCCCACTTGAAATCAATTTCTTCGTTCTTGAGTAATTCCGGGTTCATGAAAAGTTCCTTGGCTTCCTTATATGGCCAGTTCTCTGGCACTTTATACTTGCTCTTCTCTGGGTTGTTATTGATCCATTCAACAATATTGTCCAAAGACCCATGTTCCTTGATCAATTTGAACGCAGTCACTGGGCCAACGCCCTTGATAGTCTCACAGTAATCACATCCAAGCAAGATACACATGTCCACAAATGTGGACTTATCCATGTCCAACCCCTTCAACACCTCAGAGAACTCGATCTGGTCAATAGGAAGTTTCCGAGCCTCTGCCACTGTCAAGTGTCTCAACAAGAACTTGGGCTCGTAACAAAGAGTATCCATATCCTCGGAGGCTGCAGCAAACACTTTTCCACTCCTAGCGAGCTCCGCACACTGGGCCTCGGCCTCCGATGGTGCATCCACATAAGGAATGCCCATCAACTCCAAGAGTTTCTTTGCCTCTGCGTTTTGCTCCCTCGATGCTCTGACTGTCCTCTTCTCGAATTTCATCAATTCCTCTGCGGTTCCAGTCTCCTTTAACTCGGCCATTTGCTTCTCTGCTTCTTGTCTCTTCAAAAGTCTTTTTTCCAACTCTCCACCTTTCAAAACAGGAGGTTTACCATCAAAAACATACAAAGGCTTCAACCCGTTTTCAACCATACGGATAGTTCTGTAAAACATCCCCAGCAAGTGTGATGTCGTCTCGCCATCTTCGCTTGTCAATTGCTGACCATCCTGTTGTCTAACGGCAATAAGATACTGGTACAAGCACATGGAAGCGTCGATTGCAATTTTCCTACCAAAGAGGTTTTTCATTGTGAACTCTTTGAACGCATCGGGTGCATGTTCTTTTATAAGCTGATTGAGACCTATATGCTATGTTAGTGGGAGATTCTAAAGACTTAATGCCTGTCTTAGTCTGAGACTTTGATTTCGTCAAGCCGAATTGAAAATTTACATACCTTTGACTCCCATTTTCGGTTATGCTTCGTTGATAAACTTCGGTTGTTTGAGTGGTGTTAATCCTCGCAACTTGCGTCGCCTTCGCGATGCTGAAGAGACGCGATGGACTGTGTGTACTGCATGCTAGACGCGTCCGCTGGCTCCCCCCATTTTTTTTTTTTGCTTTTGATTGCACGTTCCCAAAAGCTTTTGCTTGCACGTTCTCAAAGGCTTTTGCTTACACGTGCTCAAAGGCAAATGTCCAGTTACCAGTTGGTGGATCATAATGCTTGAACTTCATGTCTGGCAATGACTTCAACTTGTTAATGTGCTTCTTCACTATTTCATCCTTAGGGTCCAAGATCGCCAACTTTGTCTTTTTGTTGATTGGATAGCACCCTTCCAAGGTCACTTCCGCGGGCATGTTCAAGCCTTCACCAGCCTTCGGCTGGTCATCGTCTGGGTATAAAACCACACTCTTAGATCCAAATGTAACAATGTTTCCACAAATATCGTCCAAATTGAACGATGAAAGGTCAACTGGCTTCGTAAATTCTAGAACACCGTAGTACTTGCGGCCAACCTTGAAGTTCTCCACCGATCTCAATTCCGATAACGACTTCTTCTTAAGCTCAGACAATGGCGGACAAGTCCAGTATCCATCGTCATCAACTTGTTCTCTAGACTTATACTCGAGAAGAGGCTTTTCCTCGCTCTTTTCCTTTGCTTCAACTTCGAAAGTCACCTGCTTAGTCTCAGTAGGTTTTTGTGCCGCGGCCTCTATTCCAGCCGGTACTCCATTTGAGCTTTGAATGATTAATTTTCTGTAATCTTTTTTAGGTGCAAAAATATCCGATGACATGATTGCCTTGTCAACATCAGCATCCAAAAGAGATGGTTGTCTGGTGATAGTGTTGTTGGCAGAATCGGAACGGGGCAAAAGTGCGGTCTCTGATGGTTCGACCACCTTCTTAGCTCTGAACAATGGTTCCACTCTGTGTGCGCTTCGTAAACTAACGGCCTTCTTCGCAGGAGGGTTTACTGGAGTAGCAAGAGGAATGTTTTGATTGGAACCATTAGACTGGACAGGACCAGTAAGACTTTGAAACAACGCGTTGTTGCCATAAGGATTTTGAGAAAGAATGCTCAATCCAGATGACGGGTTAGCTTGTGGTTGTTGCTGTTGCTGTTGCTGCTGTGACTGCTGGCCAAATAGCGAGCCTCCTGAGTTACCGCCGAATAAGGACCCAGTGTTGGTATTACTGTTAGTATTGTTGGTGGCAGATTGGTTGTTGTTAGAGCCAAATAAGCCACCGCCACCTCCAAGTCCACCACCAATTCCAGTTGAAGGCTTGCTTCCAAACAAGCCACCCGTAGAGCTTGCGTTATTTGTTGACGTGTTGTTATTACCTCCAAAAAGTCCACCTCCAGTGGTAGATGATGTATTGTTGTTCAGGCCAAACAAGCCGCCAGAAGTGTTTTGGGTGTTGTTATTGCTACCAAACAATCCACCGCCAGTTGTTCCTGCTGGTTTCGAACCAAACAATCCACCAGTGGTGCTGTTGTTCTGAGTTGCACCAAACCCGGTAGAAGGGGTGGTAGAAGAATTATTTCCAAATAACCCTCCAGTAGTACCGGCAGGTTTTGCACCGAAAAGACCTCCACCAGTGTTAGAGCTTTGGTTATTGTTTCCGAACAATCCACCTCCAGTAGTCGAGGACTGATTGTTACTTCCGAACAAGCCACCACCCGCACTTTGGTTGTTGCTTGCGCCAAACCCGCCAGCAGCATTATTATTGTTTTGTCCAAAGAGGCCACCGCCGGTATTTCCAGAGCCAAAAGCTGAGGAAGATTGGTTATTGTTGTTCTGGCCGAAAAGCCCACCAGCGGGAGCGGCAGGTTTTGCCCCAAATCCAGAGCTTGCGCCGCCGAAAAGTCCACCACCGGTAGTTCCAGTATTGTTATTTGCACCGAATGATGTGTTGGAGGTGGTATTGCCAAAGCCGCTATTGGTGTTGCTACTTCCAAAGAGGCCGCCTCCGGTATTACCGCTGCCACCAAAAGGGGAGCTGGTGTTGTTTGCAGCACCAAAAGCACTATTGGAGTTTGATTGGCCAAATGGCGAGTTCGTGGTATTGTTGGCACCAAAGCCAGTGCTGGCGCCAAATCCGGTCAGGGTATTGTTGTTGGCGCCAAATGCAGAGGATGTGTTATTGGCACCCGCACCAAAGCCGGACCCGAAACCAGACGGCTTGCTGGCACCAAAAGCAGAGCCGCCGGTGGCGCCAAAGCCACCAGCGCCTGCACCAAAACCCCCAGTAGAAGTGTTGTTATTGGCAGCACCAAATGGCGAGGCATTGGTGTTGGATTGGCCAAAAAGACCCCCGGATGCAGCAGGAGTTTGTCCAAAGGCACTGCCGGTGTTACCAAATGCAGAGGTAGAGGACTGGCCAAAAGCACCAGTGCCTCCTGCAGCATTGTTTTGACCAAAGGCGCCGGTTCCTGTGGCGCCAGTGTTAGCGCCAAAGCCAGAGGCGGCGTTGGTGTTGTTTGAGGCGCCAAACCCAAATGATGAGTTGCCCGCAGGCGACGCACCAAACGCACCTGTTGCAGATGGGTTCCCGGATCCAAAGCGCCTGTTTTGCTCGTAGTCCTTGAGCCTCAATTCCTCGAAGGAGAAGTTCTTGTACTCGGGCATGGAAGAAATGTTTTGGTAGTGGTTGGTGCCGGAAGCGTCCTTCTCGGTGAATGGAGTAAACGGCTTGATGGCAGTACCGTTGTTTGCATTAGGATCAGCACCTGCGCCGAAAGCCGACGAGCCGGCCGCAGCTCCGCCAAAGGGCGTGATGGAGTTGCTTTGCGGGGTGCCGAAGGAGCTACCAAACGGCTTAGCCGCCCCACCAAAGCCAGTGTTGGTGTTGGAGGCGGCGCCAAACGCGCCACTAGAGCCGGCCGCAGCATTGCCAAACGGCGATGTGCCCGTCTGGCCCGACTGACCAAACATCGACCCGGACAGCCCAAAGCCAGTGTTTGCCGGGGCGCCAAACGCAGACGCACCCGTACCTCCGGCGCCGGCGCCACCGCCAACTATGCCTCCAACGGCGCCGCCCTGGGTGGCCAGCGAGCCAAAGGCGCCAGTAGCCGAGCCAAACCCGCCAGCCGCCGGCTTATTAGCCGCCGAGCCAAAAATACCGCCGGTCTGAGGCGCTGAGCTACCAAAGCCTGTGTTTGCGGTCGTGCCCGCACCGCCAAAAGGCGAAGCAGTGTTATTTGTAGCCGCTGCTCCAAAAGGAGACGTTCCCGTGTTTGAAGAGCCGCCGAACCCGCCGAACCCCGATGTGCTTCTGCCAAACATGGTGTGTGTGTGTTAGACAATAGAATTGATTTTGGGCAAGGGTTTTGCTTTTGTTTAGCAGGTAGCATCGAAGGGAGTAGGGCAGGTGCGCAGTTGAGTGAGTGTTTTTTTCGAGGTCGTGTGCCAACCATTTCCGGTCGTTTTCCAGTACTGGCTACCAAGGGCGTCCTAGACAGTGGAGAATGCTGCGAGGAGGGATATAGATATGGCTTTAGGATATTCTAAGGGAAGGAGAAAAGGGGGCTCATCAGGTAGATTCAATATTTATTTGATGGATATCTTTCTCATGGTGCCCATCCATTGCCAGTGTTCTGTATGCAGTGCGTGAGCTATAGTCCAATATTCATGGAGGCTGGAGCCAAAGTTGAGTTTCGCAGTTTTACTGTCCTCTCATTGATGAGGATGATGAGAGTAACTACTCCGGGAAGGAGTTTTTGCCAGTGAAAAGTTGAGGAAAGGTGAGTACTTACTCCTTGAATTGAGTACTCCTTGAATTGAATACTTACTCCTTGTCACACACACACTGGATATAAAAAAATTAAGCACATATGATGCTTTTAAAGAATTCCCGTCCCTAATGATAGTATTATTAAACCCACAAACTTTTGAGTGCGTCCTGGTGTTTGAAAGGTAAAGTACGTAAGTAAATTCAATTATGTGAGTATCAGAACCCTAAAATTATATCTTCACTCAGTTGTCATCCAGCTCACCTTCCTTGTGGATTTCCTCTTCATCCTCCGTTTCCCCGTCATCATTTTTCTCTTCCGATTCTTCCTCCTCATCCTTGATGTGACCGTACAAGACACCTGTGCTTCCTTTGTTGGCATATTCTTAAATCGCGTGCAACTTTCATTTGCTCTGTTTCTTGACTATATCACCCATTCGAGACCATAGGGCTTCCACGATTGCAGAAATAGCCGGTATCTAAAGTGTTCTTTGCCATCTGAAAAATTACGGAAAAACCGTGCTTTTTTTCTTTATAGTAGATACACTTTCGTTGGGCTGCGAGAGGTGAATCGCAGGGTCATTTTGATCACCAGTGAGTGTATTTCTGGAGGAGAAGAGCCCACTTTCTACATCGTCTTCAATATGATTTGGGTCTGTAGTGAGTTTCCAAATCTTCCGTTTTCTCCCTGAGAAAGTGGTGGTCTTGTTTTCTTTTTGCTTGGCTTTTTTCGTCCTCTTGATATTCTCGCTTATAACGTAGGTAAACATTAGGAAAGCTTTAGCATATTTATACCAGAAGGCGAAAATTCCAATTTTTGGAATATCATCTTTTGGTTTGGGCATCACGGACAGTGGCCAGAAATTCCGTTTTCATCAACTAGGTAGTGGGGAAGGATTCTGTGATGGGGATAATGACGAGTAATTACAAAACAATTTATAAGGAAGGGTCTAATGAGTGATACACTCTAGGATGAGTAATTACTTAGTACCCGGCTAATTGCTCGCTTCTAATTATCGCCATCACTGCTTCCCATACCATTTATGCACAAAATATTGATATTTATCTGGTTTTAGTGAAGACATATAAAATGTAGCCCATTGAAAAGACGGTGTGGTTTGTTATGGTGGGTTTTCCTATCCAGTTCGTGCTAAAAGGGCGCCGAGCTAGGCCGTTCCAGGAAGTTCTTACTCGTCAAATCGGAAACCATCCTGGTGTCTGTCACTGTATTTACAGTGTTGCTTGTCATGGGATATTCGACCATACTACCTCCTTTGAACATGACGCATATTTACTGCCTCAAAACGTACCCATTCGAATAAATTGTCCTCTCGCCAATAGAACGCCCAAACCAATGCACCAGAGCCATCTTTTCTGTGGAATATGAAAGTTCCTAAAAATGAAAAGCCCCTTCATTCTCCGGTTAGATACTCCGCTACTTCTTCGCCTTTTTCGTGAGGAGAGACAGAATGTCGGTGCCCTGGCGTTTCTTCTCGGCCTTTTCCTTCTTTGCAGACTCCTTGGCGGTTTTCTCCTTGAACTTCTTCAAGTGCTCGGCCCTTTCCTTGGCCCCCAAAGCCAGAAGCTCTTTGGCCTTGCTCAAGTACTCCTCGTCGTCAACACCTTTGCCCTGAAGCCACTCCAAAAGCTTGATTTCCTCTCCGTAGACGGAATCGTCTTTCTCCACGGGGGTTTCGAGAATGATGGGGATGTTTTGGAGGCGTTTGTCGTTGGCCACGATGCGGAACACGTCGAGACCCAAAAACCCGTATCCCAACTTTTGGTGTAAATCGCGGTTGGCGCCAAGAGGAGCCTTGGAATCGTTAAGGTGGATTGCACTGAGGTACTGCCATCCCACAATGTCTTCGTATTGTTTCCAGAACGCGTCCCATTTCTCCTGGTCGGAGATATCGTATCCTGCAGCAAAAGTGTGGCAGGTGTCGATGCAAACGCCGATTCGGGACTTATCTTCCACCATATCAATCACGTCTTTCAAGTCCTGCAAGTTAGAGCCGATCAAGTTGCCGTGGCCGGCCATGTTTTCAATGACAATCTTGACAAAAGACGTCTCTTTGATGGCCCGGTTGATATTCTTGGCCAACTTGACCAACGCGTCACGGAAATCGCCATCCAAGCTCGAGCCAGGGTGGAAATTGTAGAGCCCGATGTCGAGCTTCTCGCACCGCTTCAAGTCGTCCAAAAAGCCGCCGTATGCCTTCTCTTCTTTCTCGTGGTCTGGGTTGGCCAAGTTGATGAAGTATGATCCGTGCGGAAGCACGTCTGTACGCGGATTGTAGCCGTATTTTTCACAGAGCCGCTTGAACTCCGCTGCCTCTTCGTCCTTGATGTCTGGCGACACCCATTTACGCGGGGATTTCAAGAAAAGGGCAAAGCTATTGGCCCCGATATCCATGGCGTTGGTCACCGCCTTACTCACGCCACCGGCCATGGCCACATGTGCGCCAAATTTGAACGGGGACTCCACCTTGGGGTATTTGAATATGGGCTCGGCGTTTTTGGCCACTTTGGCCACTTTGGCTACTGCTTTTCTTCTAGAACGGTTAGTTTGGGGGTGGTGCTAGGAGGAGATGGAGATGTTAACGTACGCTGGAGCCATTTTGGGGGTGTTTTGTGGTTACTTTTCTGGTTTTTAGCTTCTTCTTGCCTCTTGAATCGTGTGGTTTGATTTTCTGACTCAAAGGTGTTTTCGGCGTGGAGTTATGGTGAAATAATTGTGCCCTCCGGGAATTTCATAGTGCGTCTTCGTTTTCTATCTTCGGAGATGCTCGAGAACGCGCGCCGCCATTGTTAATATTTGTCATCCCAAGATTTCAACAAGAAAAGGAATAGGGCGGTTTTTTCAAATCAGCGAGATTTTGGGGTTTTTGTGGTTTTGTGTATTATTTAATATTGCTCTTTTACATCCTTGTGGGGTTTACCATTCCCTTGTTTTACTAGTCTCATTCGTTCGGCCGTAATGTGGAAACGCGGCACAGGCTTTATGGAAGTATTCGGGTTCTGCAAACCATGACCTCCCCTCCTCCACAAACGAATGACTCTTAAATAAATTAATTTTCCAGGTCGAGAAACTGAAATGTCGTCTTAAAAAAATGGAATGTCGGTGTGAAGAAAACTCTTGCTGTTGAAAGTACAACCCATGCGTGACGTAGAATAAAATATCCTCTGCGAGAATGTATACATCCAGTGTTGATTGGAGTGGATATATTGACTAGGTTTTTTACTAAAAAACATATCTTCGAAATATGTGCTGCTATCCACATCTAGCGTTAATACTATCGAGCTACAAAAAATTACAAAAAAATAGATTCCAGATATTTTTTCTTTTGATAGCCTGGGCCCTGTTAACCGTCGCTACTTTCGCTACTATTTCGTACTTTCGCTACTATATCGCTACTTTTACAATACTTGCCCGAATTTCGCGGGTATTAGCATTTATTTTTAGTAAGTAGCGACAGTAGCGAAGGTATTTTGGAGGTATTTCACAATACTTTTATCGCTACTTACTACTTTTATGCTGGTGGAATTTCGACCACGACAGATAAGAGGTCTATTGGGTATGTCACCAATGCTTACTAACTTACTACACATTGCATAGTTCCAGGTGAGCAAACATGTGATACTATAGTACATGCTTAGTTCAGTTGTATCTTAGCATCCCGAAAGTAAAAATTACAAGTCTCAGCTTGACTTTAGAAACTTATTTTGATATGAAATGTATGGAGGTATCTATTTTTTGTAGCCTAACAAGAATCTACCATCTCGAATGGGATTTCCTCGTCGTCTAAGAGGTCGATGTTCACAACCTGATATTTCTTCATCATACGAGTGAAATGCCAAAATCGTTTCAGAAACACTCTCGCCCGTATCGGTATAGTCATCCCAAGTATCGAAATTATAATTATTCGCACCTACCAGCAGTTGGCCAACAAAAAAGTCATAGCATTCCACGTAACCATCTGGACTGTTTTCCGTTGGTTTTCAGTTGTTGATGCTAGACACTGGAAAGATCATTTGGAATTTCCCTGCTTTTGTTTTCACCAACCTACGATGAAAAACCAAAACTAGCGACGAGTAGCGACAAAGTAACGACGTCGCTACTTTGAAGTAGCGATTCCAGAAAAACCCCAAGTATTAGTATTCATTTGTAGCGACGGTAGCGACGCTACTTTCACTACTTCGTCACTACTTCGTTTCGCGAATCGCTACTTTTTAACAACACTGGCCTGGGGTGGAGCTGTTCCGTCTCTAGAGAGCCTCTCCACGTATACAAGTATATTTTCAGACAACGCCCCGGACTCGAACTCCATCTTTTGCAGAACCCACGCTTCTAACTTTGTTCAGATACCTAAATCATTCCTTTTTCCTGGAATTGGCGGGCACACTGACAAATGACATCGGAATACGCCGAAGATGCCACTCCCAATCAGCACACTCGCTCTAGTGAAGTTGTATTCTAGACCTCTTTCAACAAAACCACAAAATCAAAATCAAAATCAAAATCTCTGCTTCGTCCTCGCTTGAGAGAATATCCCCACCGTTCACTGGATAGCCACATAAAGAATCGAGGATGCACACTTCGTCTCTGAGTGAGCCTCTCGACTTACATTCGCCATCAACCTATTGTGTATGTCAGATGAACCATGTTATATTTAATGATAGGATCCAGCATACAATGGTTCGTTCTGGTCCGGTTCCACCGCAGTATCAATGTATATCGATATTGAGCTGCCTACAACAATATTATTACATGAATGAACACCAAAACGACACTTAGGTGTGTATCTCCAACAAAGTGTGCTCAGTCCAGTTAGGAATCTATATTTGTTGTAATTGGACCTTGTCCAAGACTACGTGCAGCCTGACATTGCCACGTTTCGCTTGCAATCTGAATAATCTCTTGGATTGAGTCTGTTTCGCTTGGCCGTGAAAATGTTATTCACCCGAGAAATTAAAGACTCTGAAGGCCCAGTCATTGCCATCATAGATAAGGAATCTTTTACAATCCGACAAATGGTAGGAGCTTTCCTGGGGTTTTTAAACGCCAGCAACAGAAGGAGAGCACGGACACCGAAATTGTGCTATGTATTGCAGAATTTCCATCTCGTTGTCGTCACCTTTCATAATAGGGAGAGTTGAACTACTGTTACAGCCTGTTATACCGCAAAGCCCGTGTATACGCAAAGTGCATCCAACACGCGTTGTCAGGAATTACAGCAGGTGCTCCTGAATCTATATATCAGCACCTCCAAATCGTGCTCGGGCCTAAGCTCGGTGTGGACCCCATTTGAATACGCTAGTCTTTGCTTTTAGCGAGGGCTGAGGCACCTGGTCATTTCTTTTTCCATATGAATCAATATATTAGAATATATGTTTTTAGTAAAGTTTTTCCCGAGTCGGAATCGACATCTAGTAAAGGGCGAATGTATTAAAATATAGCTCAAAATACGTTTCAATAGATAATTGTCCGCCCTTCAATACGGTTAGCTCTTTGATGAAATGATTTATTGTGAAAAAGAAAAGTGCATGGCTGCAAAGAAGGCATACATGATTGAAATAACCCTTGATATACGACCAGCAGTTGATTATCTGCCCTAAGTGATACTGGATAATATCACCGACTTCATTAAACATTATGATTTTCTCAAAGAGCGAAGTGTATTTAAAGTGAGAGCAATTTCTTTTTGAAGCGAGGGTATTTTTTCTTTTCTTTGTGGATGAATGCATTTCCAGAGAGGAGTTTTTATTTTATTCTACGTCATGAAGTGATGAAGGTTAAGGAGGGGACAACCCATATTTCTGCGAGGAGAGTGAATTTTCGGGGTCAATTATTTCATTTTACGGACAATTCATTTTTGAAGGAGGTGCTTTATTATCATCACAGCAAAATTCAATTATGCTCGCGGAGACTTAATTTTCTACGAGGTGACTTCACTTTGGAGCTATGAGATTTTTTTTCCCGAAGACGTTTCTTTCATTTTCGCCAGGCCAATTCTCTCAAGTAACCCCAATCCAGGGTCTGCAGAACACGACTTATTTTTGTATATCCTGCACGCGCGTGGCGGATCTTAAAAAACAGGCCTTTCCTAAGCAAACGCACGTCTGTCCCAAGCAACGCACTGCATGACATTGAGCGAGAAGGTTTAACCGGGTGCGCGCTTGTCCCAAAAGGTCAGGAAATGAGAGCGAGCTTGGGTGGGATTTCTTAGAAAATATATTTGTTGAATCTGAGATCGGTGAATTCTCAGGATTTTTCCTCAGATATTAGGGTTGCCATGTCAGGTGAGTGACTAGGAAGGTGTTTCTCAGGGGTGATTTCTCAGTAAGCTTTAGTTTTTTTTTTTTTTTTTTTTTTATTAAACAAGAAACAATGCACGGGTCTTCTTGCGGTTAAGGATACGCATCGAGGCGCAGTTGCGAATTGCCGACGTGCGGAACCACCATCTAGTTATCTCCTGGTTAGACGTCTCATATATAAATCGAAATCCGCAAGGAAAGTTTTTTTTGTTTTTGTTTTTTTTGGTTGTTTTTTTCTTATTCACTTATTTCCTACACAAAAGTAATCTAAACCATGAGAATCGATAACTTCTTTGGATTGATGAATATTGCTGCGGATTCCAACAAGTTATCCCTCAATGACTTATTAAATGGAGAGTATGTTTCCGGGGCAGTGGCTGGCAAAGTCACAATGCCAGAATTGTTGTTCCTGACTGACCCACCGAAGCCGGGTGAGTCACACAAAAAAACATCTCACAACCTAGTCATCTATAGCAGCGATAACGCAAACACCTTGAGAGGTATCCGCAGCCTCCAGTTGGACAGCGTAAATTTAGACACTTGCTCTAGATTGTACTTGGAGTGTGTTTTCTTACACGTTGGGTACCCTGCACAGGTCAACGACTTATCCACTGGGGAGTTTGCTCAATTTATCTTGGGGCACAAAGGACTCAGCCCTGAAACTGTGACTACCATTGCGTCACTGTGTGATGACGGCAAACCTAAAGAGATGATGAAGGAAATCTCCTCGACAAAGAAGTAACGGTGCACTGATGATTGTTTCCCGAGGTGGCGAGAACCCCCACTGGTCATTGGTGCCATGAATACAGAATTGTAAGGACTCGGCGCTACTAGTATGGAGGGGTCCACAGAAGACATGTTCAGCTTGACAGCTTTTTGAACTATACGCCCCGTTTGGATACAAGGTGGAACATGATATTATATAAAGCTATATACCTTTCTAATGAATGGTGTTTCTCGGAAAAATGTATAGTGAGAGCCGTTGTTGTCAGGATCAAACTCAGGGGGTCCTCAAGGGTAAGGCGCTCGTTAACTTGAACGGTGTCAAGCCCACCGCTCCAATGTGCAAAACTTGTCTTAAAATTGCCTCAGGATACAAAACTGGTTCCCCAACTTCCCGTCGTGCTATTCACGGTAGGTCTATTTCCTGTCTCGACATCCCGGTCCTTAAAATGCCAAAGATACTCACAAAACGAATACTAATGGAGAAGCTTTCTTGAGCTCAAATGACAAACTTCGCCCATGAAGAACACCACCAAGAAGTACTTTGCACAGTTTCCATTCAAAAGCCGGTAATCTGCGTGAGCTGCCAAAAGAATTGAATGTGGTCATGTAAACACCATTTAATCTCATGAGGTACCAAAAAGTATCGCCCGCAATATGTGACACTTTCTCAGAGAACCTCGGCCAAAGGAATCCTTGGGTCGGCGAAAATTCCCGTGGGCTTCCAAGTGGTGAGATTCTCTTACGGTGATTTAAACATGATAGAAGCGGCGGTTGAAGTGGCCTAAATGGACAAAGCTGTTTACCTGCAACTTCCCGGGGGTGCACGAATTATCCCAAGTTCATACATTCGATTTATGGCTCTAAACTTTCCTTAAAGAAAGACAAGTTGCAGGTTTTAAAAAATCTCGACGTCACACTTCCACCAGACGAGCTCTATCGTCTCCACTGCGAGAGAGCGTGTGTGTTATTGGTGGAATAAACCAGAATCAATCGTAACCCATTTTGGTGGCCTTGAAATGTGTATATGGACAGGTTCCAGAAGACCCTAGCTACATTTTTAGAAACTTTACCTGTGTGAGGAGCTTTGATTTGAGCTGAGGATCTTGATTCCCTCTACTAATTTATGTTTAATTTTATTCTCGGGGAGGTATCTGAAGTCTTTTTGAGAAGCTCTGACAAACACCTCTTTTGAAGAAACAATGAATCTGTGCAAATCCGTGCATCGCTTGTAGAAGAGGGGCTTGTTTTGGCCAAAATCAGATTTCAAGAGCAGGCAGGAAGTCACCGGCCATTTGAGCAGATCTAAACGAGTTTTCCTCCGAATTCTCAGCCTTAGCCCTGACAAATACCTCACTGATTTTCGACTCGTACATATGTGATACTAAGAGCGCCGTGGGTTTGTCAATACAGGCCAAGTTGTTCTCGAGAAACTTTTTCGCCTTTTTGGTCCAGACTTCTTTCTCGTCTATTGGTTCTGCCGAAAGCGAAGAGTGCTTTTCCAACTTCTTTGAAACTAAGCCTTCCTTCTCCTGGGCACTACCCTGGGATCTATCAAAAGTCTCATGGCGTGCTTCCAGAAATACTACAAATTCCCTGGCGTGGTCGACAAAGCACGAGTATACTAAGCTTGGACGTGGGGGAAGATGAGTGGGGGAAGATGAGTGGGGGAGTAGTCCTGGGGCTGTTCAGGAGTAGCCTCATTCTCCACATCTTGTTTCAACAGACTGGCTTAATATCCGAGAATGGTATAATAACAAGAGGCTTATGACTCAGCTGGGGCATTCTCAGAAACCGCAGTGTCAGAATCCAGTTCATTGGGGGGCTGCTTCGGGTTAAAAGAGAGCGTGTGATGTTCTGGCGGGTAATTATCCGTGAACACGTCTATGGGGATATTTCTTTGTTTCCAAGGGCATTACATCAAGTATTTGGGTAAGCACTTGCCGATTTGATGAGTTCTGGAAATTACCTGTTTCAGAACATGCCCAAATATTTTAGAAGCCTCACCTGCCAATTTTCGGCTGTTATTACCTGACGTCTCTGTCAGAAATATCATCATGCATGTGTAATAATATAAAGCTTAACAGTAGTACCAGGTTTAATTGCTGCAAAAAGCGGCTGGCTGGGTGAGGAGAGGCGGACCCGTACACCAGCTTACCCCAGGTAAAAAGGCCGGTGGAAAAAGACTCTTATTGAGCTTGAAAATGGGTTTTGGCTCTTTTGAGTGAATTTCCACGCTTGCTGTAATACTAATATAATGTTTTATTTTGATCTTTTTTGTTGGTGGCAAAGAAAAGTTGTTGGGTAATTCTGATGTCTGGTGTACGGGTGTGCCTCCGAAACAGAAGGATATACCAACACCAGGGCCTGGATTTTGTATCTAAGCTTTCCTAACACGTGTTTTGCGCAGGTAAATATTAATGCTTTTGGTCCACTTAAAGAGCAAGCATACTTCAAGTTGAACGTGAGAATTTCCATTTTTATGGCCATTTTCCAAGAGTGGGGCTAAGAATAAGCTTCAACAAGTGATAACGGCACTTAGATGTTGATCTTTCCATCTTTTTAGAATACTTATATGGAGCGATATCTTGGGTTGTAACAGTATTAGCGCATGTTTTCTCATAAATGGTTAACCTATCCTACGCAAAACTTCTCGAGTAATTCCATGATATCATTCCAAATAAATACAAGCAAACTATCTACAAAAATGAATCACAGTGCAGCGAGAGGTCCAATTTGTCCAGAATACACGGCATTCTGGTGATACAGCGAACATCATGCTCCAGTCTTCTATAGCGTTCTGTCTCTCAGTTCTTCGTCCACCTATTTCGTAAAAGTACTCCATCGACGAGAAAAGAGCACATTTATGCTCCACGTTGTTTCCATCGTCGAATTCACCACTCCAAAATAAGAGAATGTGTTTGGGGTCAGGCTGAAGCCCAAACCTTTGGAAGCCAATTGGGCCCAGGAAAGATTCCATATATTTCCACGAAAGCGCTTTCTCATTGCTCGATCTTAAGCACGGTCTGTCGAGCCACCTTCTAAAGACAATCTCCCTTCTAAAGACAATCCCCCTTCTGAATACCATGCCATTTGCAGATAGCAGATCCATCATAAAAGAAGGTTGAAATACCTTCAAAGCCCCCTAAAACCTCGGCGTCGGCACCCACGCCTCCGGAACACCCCCCTCGCTTCGAGGATACGTGTAAGTGGCCGAAGGAGGGTCGTGTACCAGCACATAGGCCTTCTCACAGAACTTCTTCTTCTTCTTGGCCTCCTTCAACTCTTTGTCCGTGCGCTGGCTGTTATCTATATAGGTGTCCAAGCCGAAATTTTGCCGGACTTGCGGATCGCAGTAGCTCATGGCCGCAAGGAGCGTATAGTAGGCGTCGTTGGCGGCGTTGTGGAGATTGGCATGGGGGATTTCCACCGTCTGTAAGATTCCTCGGAGTGTAGCGCCTCTTTTCCGCGAGAGGTGGAAGAGCTTTTGGGTGTCCACCTGCGGAGTGTCGGCTGGGTTGCCCACGCCGTGGCCCTGGAGCCATTTGATGTCGCCCGCTAGATTGTGGCCTACTATGACCGCGCCTCGCTCCTGGAAGTAGTATTTGAAGGTATCTTCAAGATAAAGCAGCAGCATTTTCTGGTACATCTGGTACGAGGTGCCGCCGTTGAAGCGGTACTTGTGGTTGGGCACAAACATCGAGTTCAAAAACCGCTTGTTTTCGTGGCTGATGATATGGGTGGTCCGGATATGCGGCACCGGCAGAAGCCACTGGTTTTCCGGGTCGTATATGGCAAACCCAAGCTCGGTGATGATCTTGGGGCGCCGCTCGTACGCCTCGATGTCCACCGCCACCAACGGCCGTTTGCGGAGATAGACCAAATCCATGATTCGGCGGAGCTCGGCTTCGTGCTGGGGCTTGGCTAAGTTGAAGGCGGTTTTCTGGAAATACTCCTCGAGATTGGCCGCAAGCTGCGCCTGCACGAGTTTGGCGGTGGAGTTCAACCGCACCGGTGTTTTAAACATTGTTAAAAGAGAGGATGCCGGGTGTTGGTGGTGTTTTTGGCCGTGGTTTTGTGTGAAAATAGTGGTTTCACCAATACTTTTGGTGATGCCAAAGGGCCATATGCCTTCCTGAAGAGGTGCGCATTATTTATCGATTGTAGGGCACAGTCGAGAATTGATTGAATGAATTAATAATACACTAAAACTACCTACCTTCTCAAACGCCTTATTTAACGGTTGGCGGTGTTCTGTGATTTTGTATGTTTACATTAATTGGCCACCAGCTACTACTGTTCTTTTGCAAGTAGGCCCTGCCACCAATGACATATCCTTATAGACGGGGTATCCTTATAGACGGGGTATCCTTATAGACAGGATATCCGAAACAAAGAGACATACAACCATTCAGTGTGGTAAAGGGTTATTTCTAGAAACTTCTTAGACGCTTTAAAGTAAGGCGTTTAATTGGAAATTTCTATGGCGTTGATTTGGCCTTTTCAACACCAAAGGTTTCACGGTGACACGCCTGCTTCGACTAGTGATTGGTATACCCCACTTATATGCCGAGCCAAGATGTTTAATGTGAATAAGAAAAACATTCCATTTGAAAGTGTAATTTGTTGGGCTTTTAGTAAGCCCGTGTCTCACTTTTGATCACCCTTTGATACTACCACCCCATAAATTAAAATTGATACCCCTGCTAGTTATAGTATTACCAGCTACCTTCATATCTCTTATCCCGTTGGTGGCTGATTTAGTACAGTCAAAAATCGCTATTGAATTATAAGAATACTCTTCATTAACACCATTACATGTTCATGTGATACTTTGGGGCCTTCATCTTTTATAGTACCTGTTTCGTGCACTGTTCATCTCTACTGAAGATCACCAAACACTATGCAATAGAAGACAACATGGAATCATTCAGAGTGGGTGCGAAAAGATGCAAAAACTGAATACGCCTGCTCCTTTCCATATTCACAGCGAAAAGACTCCTTCCCCATTTACACCGTTTTTGCCGTATGTTCAATTTATCCATGCCCCCTCGGATTGATCACATGTACTCGAGGCAGCCAGATTTCAAGAGACACTTCCTCCAATTATGCCACCGAGATTTACAACTATATGCCCAGAGGTGAATCATGTGAAGAAATGGGACAAGTTTTGGAAAGCACTATACAAGGAAGAATGGTAGAAAGGCAATGACTTCACTGCCATCCATCTATTTAACTTTGGGTCATATGTTCCCATTTTTGATAGCAAGAACGAAAATAGCATAATGAAATGCCATCTATGTTTACAGGATCTCGGAAAATAAATGAAGAAGGCGTTGGGTGAGACTAATCCGATGGGTCGATGACACAACAGGTTGGGTTTCTAACAGGTATTTACCCAGGGTTGCTTTTGAAGGTTGGCGTGAGGTAATCCGTACTTAGACACTAGGCGTATATTTGGGAGCTGCTTATAGGGTGTTTCTATAGATTTATATAGTTTTAGGTAGGGTTGGTTTACGCCAACAATGCCGTCCCTCAATCAGAAGTATTAAAAAAAAAAAAAAAAAAAAAGCCAGTCCACCCAAACGGTTGGTTCTTTTCCACACCCTGCCAGGATTACCTGATTGGGCTAGAGGTTAGGAGAACCCTCGAAACATTCTTTTGTTTTTGAGCTTTTTGACTGTTTTTTCTCCTAATGGCTTTCTCCTCTGCTACTCTAACCTTTGCTTATCTGGTTAATAGCTACCATAAAATACACGTTGATAATTAATGGGGCATCCAATTATCCGAATTATCCATTCCCCAAATGCATAATCTAAATGCAAAATTGAAAAAACATGGACTCTATAAAGCAAACATGAATGTTTTTCTGGATTGGCTGCTTTCGCACCATTGGATTAGTCAGATTGTTCGAAGCTGACAAATACACCCACAGTGAAAGCCATGATCCACGGGTTAAAAGATTGGAAAATAGCTTTTACGGCAAGTAATGGGATTTTTGTTTTTCGTCTGAAAATTTACCCTAGACTATAGCAGAATTTTTGGGCATTTTGCTTGGTCGAAAATTCCCCGTGCCGGCATGCCGGGTCCAGACCGCTCCCATAAACGGGCCAAATTGGGGCCTGCCCATCCACCAAATCAGCCATTCCACAGAGAGCACTGCACTGTAGTCCCGTATCCAGATTTCTCTTTCTTGCTTTTTTTAAGACAAAATCTCTTATTTCCTCTTATTTCCTCTTATTTCCTTGTCTTACCGCCAGGCAGCGCGTACCAGGAAAGACAAAAGGGCTTTCCCTTGTCTTTCCATTGCCTGGGGCCTGCCCTGCCCTGCCTGTGCGGCCCATGTGCTCAGGCCAAGAAATGCCGCAGCCAAATTAACCCACCAACTTAACATAAGGGTACCCATTTTCCGCCCCCACTCCGTTCCATGGTATTATTATATGAAACTCAAAATATTCAAGTATCTATTTTTCCATTTCATGCTTTTTATATCAACCCTTCTCAGTGAAAATGTAAAATTATTCTACTGTAAACCTACTCATCCGTCAGGCACCATGCTTCCTTCACCTGCGCGCCGTGGCCCCCCTCGCTCGGCCCGGCCCTCCCTCCCAAATTGGTAGAACCAATTATCTCATCAGATATGTGCCTTCAAAAAGCTCCATTTCTTTCTACATCCCCTAGAATCTCTCATGGACATTCTTGCACTGTCGCCGCTGCCGGCACAGATCGAATCGTGTATCCAAAACACCCAGCTTTCAAATGACGTCCATCTTCTCCGCCTCGTGTCCGCACTACTCAAATATACCGTGCCTGAAGCATACGTTTCCTTGCCGGAAACATGCCAGAATGCCATATCACGCGTGTTCCGCACGGCCATTGGTTTGGGTAACCTTTCGGCGCGTATAGCCATGTTTTCTCGCCTGAAAGCTGACCTCCACAGAGATATTTCCCTGGTACTAGATGCACACACTCGGCTCTTGGACAAGGTGCTTGCTCCGGGCCTTGTGACGGCGCTATTGGCGTCTTCTACTACGGGTTCCCGAAGAGAAATCGAAAAGCTCTTGTTTAAGGGCAAAATCTACTCCATTGTGAGAGAAGCCGCCGTCAATTTCTCTCATTTCCATGTGCCCAATGTGCTCCGTGATATGGACGCCTTTACCGCCTACTTGGCCAAGGAATTGCTTGCTTTGGAAGATGCTGCGCCTTTCACGGTAGCTCTACTTTCTCTGGGGAACAGCGCCCTGTATTTTGATGTGGTTTGCTGCAAGGAAAACGCCGCTTTTTTGCATCGTACAGTCATGCAAATGAAACGGTTCGAGCGCAAAATGGTGCTCGTGAAGTTTCTTGATTTTGCCGCCCTAAGGTTCCTTGGTCCGGCAGCCACCACCACCGAAACTGCCTTGGCTGTGTCCGTGGTGTGTAATGACCTTGTAGACACGTCTTTGTGGGATGATTTGCTCTTGGAGAAAGTGGTGTCTAGGTATAACTACAACCTAAACCTTGCCGTGGCTCTCCTGGCACATGCCGCGGCCCCTGGTCTCCTTAAAAAATTCCTTGCTTCGTGGGGCTCCACGGTTATTGTTGGGAATGAGCCGATCGTCAAACAGGGCTACCGGACGCATCTTCTCCTCTGTATTTGTGCCCAATTGGCGCCCGCTGAACTCCAGGCTGTGCTCAACCTGGGGGAGTTTGTGTCGGCGGTTACGAGCCGGCTTTCTTCGCTTTCGAACCAGGTCAAATTCTTGGGCGTTTTCCTCGCCGATAGGCTCTCTATCATGGCCGGCACGCCGCCGATTTTCGACATGAATAACCTAACTGACATGCGCCTGCTCGATATTCCGGTAGATTTCATCAACGCTGCCGACTTTGCTTTGAGTCCCCAGGATGCATGGGACGTTTTAGAGTCTCCGCACGTGATTGAGGCCGATGCTGCAAACGACGTGCCGCTTGATCTCCAGCCATTGACATTAAAAGAAGACGACACCATCCAAAGAGTTACCGATGTCGATATGAGCGACGAAGAAGACGATCCAACCTTGGCCACCAAGGGCAAAGTCCCACGTCCTATCTACGTACGGGATCTTTTGGCTTATCTCAGTGTAGACACAAAGGATGCGAACGCCTATGAAAAACGTAAGATTGCGCTCGATATCACACCAACGTTGCTCAGACAAAAGCTGGCGTTTGGCACCGAAGTATCTTTCTATGCCCAAGACCTCCTAGCCCAGTTGGTGGGATTGACAAACCATTATGAGGAGGAGCATTTTGAGACCTCGCGGTTGAATGCCATGATTGCCGTTGTTGTGAGTTACCCCGACATTACTCCTCATTTGTGCAAGTTGTTGTTGACAGGTGACTACTCGCTACAGCAAAGACTCGGTTTGCTCTCGGCAATGTCTTTTGGTGCGCGTGCTCTCCGTGGTTATAAGGATGAAGTTGTGGAAGCCAGTTTCACACCGACCCAGTTTCCTACACAAATGCTCCCCCAGAAACTCCATCAGCAGTACACTGCCACGGACTACGGGTATTCTCGGATAGAAAACGCCATCCAAAACGACTTGATGAACGAATCCTCTGAAGAAGCACGTGATGCTGTCATAGGTGGCAAGGTGCTCCGGGTGTCGGCCAAATTGCGCAAGGAACCCGCGGCGCTTGAAGTTTCCAAGGACCAGATTTCGTCGTTCCGGGAAATTGTGGGTAGAGTCTTTTTTTTCCCTCTAATTGCCGTTTGGTATGAAAGTGGTGGCATCAATATCGGCCATTATACCCCTGTGCTCATAGCGCACTACGTGAGGTCTCTCTCATTGATT
The DNA here is from genome assembly GCA_005406065.1 of Metschnikowia sp. JCM 33374. Taxonomy (NCBI): domain Eukaryota; kingdom Fungi; phylum Ascomycota; class Pichiomycetes; order Serinales; family Metschnikowiaceae; genus Metschnikowia; species Metschnikowia sp. JCM 33374. Next base: position 46,307 of record BIMT01000115.1, read on the forward strand.
CTACACTGTGCTTACCCTGCTGCCCTTGATCTCAACGACATGGCGGGTGAATACTTGACGTTGGTGACTCCTTTGCTTCAAAAGGTCGGCACTGACCAATTGCAAGTTATCGAAAGCGTTGTCACTGGAGTGCTTCTTATATGCGAGACCCTTGACCAAACCTACTTAGTCACGTACTTCGACGGAAACCTACACATCATTGAAAGCATCATACTGCAATGGTGGGAGTCTCTCATCGATGACCGAGTCAAAAGCTTGTGTGCTGGTCTTCTACTCAAACTAAATCTGCTCAAGCAAAATATGGAGAGAACGATTCTCGACCAAATGAATGGAGGCTTTTATGCTTAGAATGGTGTGTTCCCCTTACGCAGCTGACTAGCTAACGATAAAAAATTCGATGAGATGTATGAACAAATACTGAAGTGGAAACTAGTGAAGTGAAAAACTGAAAACAAAGGGGACAAAAAAAAAAAAAGAAAAGAAAAAAAAAAGTTCACCGTTGGATGAGAAAAACAGGAAGTGTATAGCTATCCCAAGCATTGTACGCTCGCGCAGCCTCCGAATCCAGATTTGCTATCATCCAATGATTTGGTTCAAGAGGCCATTCACTGAAGCTGTGCTGAACTTGCTCTTGTTGGTGGCAGCCTTTTTGTAACGAGGTTTTCCGCGAGCCTCGCCATCCTTGAAAAAATCTATCCCAGTCAAGCGGCGCACTTTGGGGTCACATAACTTCAAGGCAAGCATGATGGTATAGTATGCATCGTTTCCGGCATTATGCAAAAACGCAAATGGTTGGTTTACGGTTCTAAGAGCATTCTGCAAACTGGCACCTGCCAATCCATGTGTGTATGAAAACAAAGTTTGAGTGTCCAACTTGCGTACATCACTAGCGATGCTAACGCCAAGTTTGTTGAGCCATTTGATATCTCCCCTCAAGTCATGCCCCACTAGGATACAATTAGGTACATGGGGCTCGACAAAGTAATGGTTAATGAGGCCTTGCAACAATGCCCTTGATTGTTTCAAGGAGAGAATGTGCGTGGTTCCTCCGGAGAAGTTGGATGAGTGGTCAGGGACGAAGTTGCCATTTTTCACATCCCTATTGTCATTGATAAGAATGTGGTAGGTCTTGATATCTGGGGTGAGGGCCAATTTTTGAGGACGGGGGTCATAAATTGACACGCCGATTTCCGTGACGTATTCTTGGTTGTGTTCCCATGCCTCGACATCAATGCAGAATAAAATATTTCTACGAGTGAAAACCCGGTTCATGTGATCCTCGAGAATTTGGATATCGGAAAAATCGTTGGCTCTTCGGATTGGAGAGCAGTAAATCTCTTCTGTGTGATCAATGATTTCTTCCTCGAACTGATATACATCAACGTAATCCTCCTGAGAGGCATAGCCGGAGCCGTAGTACAGCATTCTACGGCACAAAGAATCGGTTTAAACGTTGACTAATGCGCAGAATAGCCAAAGAGTGATCCTCCAAAGTAATCTAGAAATTAACGGCTCAAACGAGGGAAAAAGAACGAATGAACCTCAAATCAAGAGAGTGGAACAAGCTCAAGTCAAGAGATATGTCGGAGATCTTCTACGATGACATCTCTTGACGATGTCTTTTTTTTCGTTCGATCGCGATTACATGCAGATCTCATTTACCTTATACGGCTACAACAGTGAAATGCCAAGAAGTGGGGAAGCACAAGGAAAGTGGCCAAGAAAATGCTGATGTTTTAGTTGGATGGAGAAAGGAATGTGGACGTGACTTTTATTTCTCTAATACAAAAACGTGAATAGTTGACAATAATGCCTAGGCTATTCGCGAGCACGTTACTGCCTTACTACTGCAGCATAAAATCATCCACGATTTCAGCTCCAGTCTTAGAGGTGGGCACTTCCTGAAACCGGTCGAACTCGGTCAAGTCACGCACGTTGGGATCACACAACTTCAACGCCAACAAGATGGTATAATAAGCATCGTTGCCTGCATTGTGCAAATGTGCAAAAGGTTGGTTGACGGCCCGAAGACATTTGCCCAAGCTGGCTCCGTTACGACCATGGGTATATGCAAATAAGGTCTGTGTGTCCAACTGGCGCACGTTGCTAGGGATGTACACGCCGATTTTATCAAGCCATTGGAGATCTCCTCTCAAATCGTGGCCCACTAAAGAGCAGTAGAAGGGATATCCGGGGTCAAAGTAACGGTCAATTAGTTCCTGCAAGATCCACCGGATTTGGTCTAGCGTCATGTTCCATGTGCTCTTTCCCATAAAGTTGTCCTTGTTGTCGGCCACATGTTTGCCATTTTTCAAGTGCTTGTTTTCCGCAACAGTCATGTGTAAAGTTTTGATGTTTGGCACGAGCGCCAGTTCCTGGTAACGTGGGTCATAAATGGATACACCTACTTCGGTGACAAGGTCGTGGTTCTGTTCCCAGGCTTCGATGTCAATACAGAACAAAATGGAGTTCCGGCAATAAACCCGATTCATGTGTTTCCTGACCAGTTGCATTCGCCCGTATGCTGCCAATTTTTTATCGGGGTCTTCACGAAGGTTTTTGAAATACCAATATATCCTTTCACTGAACTGCAGTTTTGGTACCTGGCACTGATAATCGCCGGATTGATCTGCATTGTTGTCGTCGTCATCGGAATCGTCATATCCATTGTCGGAATCATTATATCCATCGTCGTATCCATTATCGGAATCATCATATCCATCACCATAATTATTATTGTTATAATTATCGGAATAACCATCATCATAGCCATTATCATACCGGTTGTGGTAATTCTCCCCCAGGGAGTACCCGTTATCGTACTCCATGTCGCTGCTGCTATAATAGGACATTTTCTAGTGTGTGCTTTTGATTAGAAGAGGTTAGTCAGAGAAAAGGTGTGAACCAAAAAACTCTAGAGGCAAATGTCAAAAATTCTTGACAAATTACAAGCACAACGCTGGAGTATCCTGTTCGATGGTTTTACTGTCGACTTATGAAGACATTGTGAGAGAAATTCAACGTGAGATTGGACGTGGACGTGCTCCTTTTGATTGTGGACGAGCAGTTCAGTCATGTGATTCGCACTAGGTGAGTTTTTTGGAACCTCACCAGATGGCTTTAGGCGGTGGTTCTTAAAACACAAAAAATGGCAATAATTGAGTAATTTTGGGAATGTAGGAAATAGAACTCTTGGGTGATTAAGCTAGGACTTTTCTTATACTATATGAGAGATTCTATAGTACTCCGATCTTTTTTTGAATTTTTTTAGAGGCAAAGTATAGTTTTAAAATTGTGAATATTGACATGAGAAATGAAGAAACTGGAAGATACTACTGGTATTCAAACTACTATTAAAAATGAGAAAGATTCCACGAACAAATGATACCTGACCAGGTGACCGAAGAACGAATTGAAATTAGTCTTTGTACTTTTCATTAATGGAAACCCCGATAATTTGTTCAGAGAACTCAACCCAAAGCTAGGTCACGTGACACAGATAGACAGACTCGTGGTTCCACAACTTTGATGAGTCAAGACGCTAATACAGGAATCCAAATGTTTATGTCGTCGTGCCTAGATATTTAATGCTTCTCGTTAAATGAGTCTTCCGTTTCTTACTCCTTTTCATGGGCTCTGACACCCAGAACGCTAATATTTGCATCCACTTCAGCAATCTCTGTTAATTAATTTTATATACTATAAATCTAAACACGCGTAGAAGAAGGGGACCTGGAGGTTATATGGATACCTTCTTAGGATAACTGCTTCGATAGTGACGAAAAGCACAGGAAATAAATGTACCATATGCCAGGTTTCTTCAATCAGATGCCGTCAAAACTTCAGTCTTCCAATGATAAGATGCAGTTCCTGCTCCAACAAAACACCAGGTCTTACCAGAGTCCCTCACCCAATAAACCTTCATAACTATGCTTTTCCTTTGTCATTTTCTCTCCATCCCCCATAAAGCCATTTGCGGCTTTAAAAACCTCACAAACAGTGGATTCCAATGGTGAACACCACAATGGCCCCCATGAATGCACTCAGTTTCCATCCCTTTTCCGAAGCCAAAGGCACCTTTCGGTTGGAATTGGAAGTTTTCTGTTTACCTGTCGTCGTAGAAGTAGTCTTTGAATTCGAGGTCAACGAAGAAGGAGACAGAGTCTGGGTAATGCTCAGAGAGCTAGTTGTAGCCTTCCATACTGACTGAGACCCAGTAAAACCCCACTGGTTATAAGAGATCTTGGAGTCTGTTCCTACAGTGGCAAAAGAAGTGGTTGCTTTTGTGTTTCCGGTAGTGGCGGTGTTGGTCCCGGTAGCTGTGTTGGTGTTGGTATTTGCAGCAGCGGTAGTTTTCCCGTTGTCGGTTGTTTTTCCTCCGTCCGTGGTTTTTCCTCCGTTGGTGGTAGCAGCAGCATTCAGATCTCCGTCTAAGCCCCCATTATCAGCAAAGGCAAATCCTAAATGGAGAAAGATTGGGGCTGCTGCCAATGGAATAAGCGACATGTTAATTTGTGTTGAAGAGGGTCAAAAATTACAAGCTTGGTTTTCTTGTATGACTTCCTACTAAAAAGAATGGAAAGAAAAGGGTGAGTAAAGAATAAACGGGTCTATTACATAGAAGATCCACATTTCGCTTAGCATGGAAGCCTTCTTTACTGGTTTCTGTCAAAACATATACAATACAGCATATTGTTTACATATTTCCACTTTGGGCGATATACATTTCCTCTTTAGTCGAAATGGTCGCTGCACTATGACATGTGCACTCGTATGTCGCACATCACTGCCCCAAATGTCTTTGCATCACATCAAACAGACATCAAACAGACATCCAACAAATATCCAACAGACAATCAAAAAAATCAAACATCAGGAAAAATATCAAAATAAACATAAAACAAAAACAAAACAAATATGAGGGGCGAGACCGCTTAGAAAATTTCGAAACAACCCTTTGTATGGAAAATACAAAGATATGCATCGTTATATCCCAAAGCTCAAAGCTCACGTGGCTGGTCCCTGCATCACCAAGAGTCTTACTCCAACAGAACAGTCACACGCTTCACCGCTTTTGCAGCAATTCCAAGCCATTTGACTGTCCGGTCAATGTCACCATCCTCAATAGCTTCCCTGATTCCTGGCCACGTTTGGCCCGCATAACCAGTATATCTACCCGAGGCAAATACAATATGTTTAAACCAGCTTCTTTCATGCAACCCGTGTACGTACAAGAAGTTTCTCTCAAAGTACTGGAGCAACTTATTTTGGCGAAAGATCTGGAACGCGAGCTTGATACGCAGCCACCATCCCAAACTGTCTTTGTTGTTATATTCAACCTGAAGAATCTCACTCTTCTCATCGAATTTCTCCGCAACTTCTGCAAATTGTATCAATTGTTCTTTAGTGTGATTGAAAATATCTCCGAAAGTAAGTTCTTTGTGACTTTCAGTTTTCAACATCTTCATTCTTTTGTTGTGTGAGCACTTGACAGGAGTCATCAATTCTGGGAACACGTATTTCTCTTTAGAGAAGTATGTCTCGTCGGTGGCCCCAAGAATAAATTCATTGTTCTCTTCATCATCACCTAAGTACTCCTTTATGGCTTCTTCAGATACTGGCTTGTCATACCACTTCTTTGGAATTTCTTGCTTGAGCTGATTGTAGTAAGTGATCAAATCGTTGGCGTAGTCACCGATGGAAAAGTCAATCAATTTGTGTTTGGTGAGTTCCAACACTACTAATGACAAGTACTTGGCTGCCAAGTTATGGTACACAAAACCCTTGTCTCCGAACTTAGCCATCCAGTCATATGAGTCGTAGTTGGAATGGTACTGGTAGATAGCATCACCCTTTCCTTGGCCGAAACTGAAGTCAGCAGATGGGATACCCAAATGCTCCAAGAAGACAGTGTAGTCTGACCCTGAACCCAAATTGGAAATTTTGTCGCCTTTCTCCTTCACGAAGTGGTCATAAAGTGACCCTACGCCTTCGACTGGATAAGGTAACCAACGTGCGACCTTCCTCAAGACTCTGTTCAATACTGGCGAAGCGCTTAACAGCAAGTAGCGCCCAACGACAGCAATATCCATGTTTAAGTAAGCGACCACTTTCTTTTGCAATCTTTTTGAAGCATATTCACCAAATTCCGTAGAGCCGATCAAGCCATATTCTTCACCATCATAACTTTGCAATATAATGGTTCTCTCGAATTTATATCCAGCTTTTTTCAATGAGCCAAGAGCTCTCGCAATTTCAATCAAGGCTGCAGAACCTGAATTTGGGTCGCCCGCACCGCCCTTAATCCATGCATCACGATGATTGCCGATGATAATTACTTCATCCTTATTCTCACCCTCTATTTCAGCATATACGTTCCACAATGGAGTGATGTTGAATATTTGGTTTGAGTACAAATTCAAGGTGACGTTGGGGTTGGGGCCAACACTGTATTCGACCCCCTCAAGTTCGCCAGCCCATTCCTTAGGCGCCTTTTTTCCGTGTCCATTTAACTTTTCCAAGATCGGCTTTACTTCACGGTATGAGATTGGAAGGACAGGGATCTTGCCAATACTGCCGTGTGGGTCTTGTCTCTCCACATCACCCTTGGAAGCGTAACCCGGGGTAGTTGGGTCACCGGGAGCGGATCCCACGCCACCGAGAAACTGAACACTGCCTCTCTGAACAGAAGATTCATGCCTTGCGGGGCCATCGGGGTACTGCTTGTAACCATTTGCTGGGCTTACGCCATAATCATCTCCAGGGTCTGTGTAAAGCAATACACCCGCAGCACCATGTTCTTGTGCAAATTTGACTTTCAAGCCACGGAAAACTTTGCCGTAACGGGCAATAGCAATCTTTCCAGTGACATTGACATCGAGCTTCTCTAATAAATCAAAGTCTTCTCTCGAGCCATAGTTAACATAGACGTATTCGGCAGTGACATTACCGTTGGCCCCATATCCCAAGAAGGTGGGCACGGTATCGTTTCCTCCACTGGTGGAATCTTCGGGAATGACATCCTCCTTCAATGGGGCCTTGTAGAGAATATCACCTTCACTGTTGAGAAGATTCAAGTCATGACTTTCAGGATAGCTGACTAAGACGTCGTAGGTGTCAATTTCTGTCTTCCACCCGTACTCTTCAAACTTGTCTCTGGTCCATT